>PVJX010005313.1:0-86449 GCA_004027295.1 Dolichotis patagonum
GTGAATATTATTGTAAAACATGAAATGGAAGGATGATTTCAGAATGTTATCTGGAGAGACAGAAGAGGAGGTCAGATAGAAATTACAGAAACATTTTCAGTTAGCCCACAGTAATGTTACAAAAATAATGTTACTGTATTGGTAGTTTGGTCTAAGATAGGGTAATGAGATTACAAACTAATAAAGACATTTCATTATAAATTTAAATAGACAGAACCGGGCAATGAATTCTGCCAGAAGTAACTGCAGTATAATGTGGTTTGTCAGGAAAATAAGGTGAAAGGCAACAATTTGATGTGGTATTTATACTCAAAAGGATTGTCTAAAAGCTTCTGCCAAATGCTTGTTTGATTGCATACCATTTCTTGCCACGTATTTGCAAAATGTATACTAGAAAAAAGTCTTTAATTTGTGTTCTGTCGAGGAATTGAAGACAGGATGTAAGTAACAAGATCTCTGAGATTCTTAGCTTTCTAGTCCAAAGCCACAGAAACACTTCCAGGTAGGTTTGCCAGGCTGTGGCACCCACCCAATAAACCCAAGTGAAAAGAAAAAGCAAAAACAATGTAGCTTTCAACAAGTAACTCAGTGGGAAGCTTTATGACAGGAAGTTAGGATGGTTTCCTGCTTTTCTTTCAGAAAGAAATGTATCGTATTTAAGTGCAAAGCGGTAAAATGGAAGGAAGGCCACGCACATCAACATTTTAATGCTAACAGGAACATTCTCTAGGAAGTCCTTTTGGTTTCCTCAGTTACCTAATTGCTTTGGAGGTTGGAACCTTTGTGTCATCACTTAACAGGAAAAAAGTGAACAGAATCAAACAAAAAAGACTTGGTGGGAATCTGGGAGGGAGTAAATGATGAACTCCAAGGGGGTGTAGTCATTGACAGGTTTTGTAACTCCAGCGTTGGACTTACTCTCTCCTTATAAATGCTTCTTTCATTTGTATTCCTCAGCTTGTCCTAGCTGATTGGAGTATTTTTGCCTTTTAAAAAATAAACACATTAAATGAAAACATGAGGGATCACTTTTCATTACCAATAATAACAATTACTATATTATCATTTTTTAAACTTATGAGGCAGTTACTATTATAAGGAAATTAATTAAGCCTCATGAATATTCTATAAATTGCTCAAGATCACAAAACTTGTCGAAAATCAGGTCAAGAGTTAAGATTCTTTCCCTTATCTACAATCAAATTTTCATATATATTTTTAGGAAATCAAAGAAAGTCTCATATCTTCAGGAAATTATAGGAACAAAAAAAAATTCAGTTTCACACTGGTCAATATTATCTCCATGATGTTTTCATATTTTTATAATAAATGTGCTTAAGATGTGCTAGCTATTTGATTACTACAATTGCAATAGGAAGAGAAATAGAAGAATAAAAATTACCTCTTTATTAACTGATGTTACAAAACTGGTTTTCCACACACCAAATATTGAATCTGAACCCATGTCTCTCACCATGCATTAAACCAAAATCAAAATGGATCAAAGATCTAAGCATTAAAACAGAAATACTAAATCTGATGGCAAATGGAATAGGTAAAACTCTTAAAGATATAGATGCAGGCAAAGAATTTAAGGAAAAATCTGATTCCACAGGAATTATTACAAAGAATCAACAAATGGGATCACATGAAATTAAAAGCTTTTGCACAGCAAAGGAAACCACCAAAGAATGAAGGTCCAACTCTTGGAATGGGGAAAGATTTTTATCAGCTATTCCCCATAGAGAGGACTAATATCTAGAATATATAAAGAACTTAAATAAATCAGACTGACCCCTAATTTAAGACCAGTCATTAAATATGTGTTTCTGATTCTTTTGGAAAGACATTATGAGATTAGATGAAAAATTTGTTTATTTTTTATTACTACAGTTACAGCACTCTGCAGATATTAAAAATAGAACAGTTTTACAGAATCATGCTATCTACTTTCTTAATTTCCAGGTTAAGTAATAATTGGAAAAGGAGTGCATGCCACACTTTTGGTTATCTTATCATTCATTCCATAATTCATTCAGTAAAAATAATTCTATTAGATTTTTACTGTTTTCCATACCATACTAAATTCTACTGGTAAAGGTATGAAGTTTTCTGACTTTTTACTTAATGAAATCATATTTCTATAATAGAAGAAGGATGATTTGATTGTTCATATTCAGGGTATAGATACATACAGTGATTGTACCATGCAGCAAATGCAATTGTGACTCAAAGGTGTAGCTATTCACTAAAGAATATTTGTTCAGTTTCAACTAGATCCCCAAATAAAGCTTGGTCACAGTGGTGTCAGAGCCACAGTGCTTACTTTACAGTGTCTAGAAACTACCAAGATATGTGTACAAATACAGACTTCAACATAGTCAATCTTTTTCTAAATATTATAACAATCTTTTTCTAAATATCAAACATCAGCTATAAAAGAAAGTAACTGTGTAACAATACAACATGCCTCACATAACATACAAACTGAATTAATATTTGTCTAATGAAAGAATAAGAGAGGTGAAAATGAGGATATGAAGAGTACACATTGGTTACTATATAAGTGATGACGAGAGAGAAAATTAGCCATTTTTTAGAAATTTAAAGGTACCTTCTGGGAGAAAAGCAAATCAGTGTGAGAATGAAGTTAAGTAGGTAACAGAAGAATTTTCAGCAGAAAGAAAAGACAATAAGCAAAGATCTATGTCTTACAGAAAATGTGTATGTATCTAAAAATAGTTTTCTAACATAAAGATATTAACAGACAAATGTATTATTATTTCACAGTTACTATTTATTATTATTTAAATTATTATTAGTATTATTAGTATTATTTTGGTACTGGGGATCAAACTTGTGCCACTGAGCTAAATCCCCAGCCCCTTATTGGGTCTCTGAGCACTTTCTAAATTTCCCTTTTTAAACCTGCTACATAAATACTCTTCAATACAATCTAAAGAAGTTGCATTTATGACGTTTAGTGTAAAAAACATAGCTGAGAGTTTTGACTGTGTGTGAGATATGTGCATAACTCATCTTTACTTTCTTCTAACAGCATAAAGTTTAACTCAAACGATTTTGCAGTTAAGTCATAGTCATTTTCAAAATCATATACCACTAATGACACATCATGTGACATTAAGCAAATTATTTTCTTCTGTGGGCTTGAGCTTCATCTTGAATAAAATGCAACTAGTTAATTCAGAGGATGAGTGTAGTTGTTAATAACATAAAAATAGTTCAATACTTATAGAATGTTCAGATAGTTTAACTTTTATCACCCTACTGTTAATAAAATTTTAAATCAAATGAGCTAATTTAGGAATGAATGAATGAATGAATGAGAAAAATGGACAAAAATATCAAGCCTGTCTTTACTGAATATCATTTACAATTGAAAGTAATGTCTTTGACTAACCAAATCAGTCGCACAAAGTAGGTTATAATTTTTATTTGTTGAACTAAACTTATTTTCATAAACATCTCTTTGAACTTCACTAAGCTTATTTTCTTATCTGACCAAAATGAATTAATTACAGAAAATCAATAGTGACCCCAAAATTTAGTAAGGTAATCAGGACCCATGAAAATCTTTACTAAAAAAGGCATCTGTCATCTATTTTTTTTATCTTATCACTGTTACACACGTCATATTACAGAGATATATGCATACCAATGTTTATAGCAGTACAATTCATAACAGCTAAATCGTGGAAATGGCCATATTTCATCAACAGATGAACGGAAGAAGACAATATGGTATTTATACACAACCAAGTACTACTTTGTCATAAAGAAGTAAATTTGATTTATGTGTAGGAAAATGGATGCACTGTCTGACTAGAAGCTTAAGGAAAATAAATCAGACACACAAGTCTAAATATTGCATGGTCTCTCTTATATGAGAAACCCAAAATAAAAATAAAGAGAAAAATAAAAGATACATAATAGGAATCAGAGACACAGATCTTTTCCAAAGAAGTAGAAGATCAAGAGATGGAAGAAGGGGAACAGGAAGGGAGGGAAAGGGAATGAATAAAGCTTGGAGATGTGTTATGCACATTACAAACTCTCCGTAAGGAATGGTATGATTATGTGATATGAATATTTACTAACAAGAAATAAAAACTGGAAAAATAATAAAACCCACTAACAAATAAATACATAGTTTCTGGTTTCCTTATGACTTCACACAATTTTGATGTATTCCTCATTGGTAAGAAAATAATGTATTTGTTAACCTTCTCATAAGGGTCTAACATCTATACCCTTCAATTTGTTTTTACATTTATAATTAACAGTATGTTTGCAGTAACAACCAACAATGTAATTTTGAAATGTCCCAGGGTTTAGGTTTGGTCTTCTCTTCTCTCTATACTTGTGTTAGTGATCATCATAACCACTCTGTTATTCTGAAATACTATCTACATATTTAAGATTTCTAAATTTAATTTTCCAGCTCAGACTTCTTGTCTAATATAATAAATACTTCAAATTCTACATTTCTAAGCTAAAGCACAGGTCTTTGCCATCATGAATCACCTGAAGATTCTATGATTATTATTCTTTGTTTCATGTGAAGACATATCCATTCTTTCAGTAACTCAGGCCATTGATTTTGGAAACGTTTTCAACTATCTTTAATCAGCCAGGAAACTCCATTGCCTTAGTGTTCTCATCCTAATTCTACCACTGGCCACTACCTGCAGTTTGAATTCCCTGGTACTACCAATCATTATTAATCACTTCTACTCTGAAACAGTGAAATAACCTCAGAACCGCCTTCATTCCTTATTCAGTTGTTAACTTTATTTACATTCTCTTTTCACTGCCCCAAGCAAAGAGATCTTTTTGCAAAATAAACCAGGTCATGTTACTACGTTGTATAAGAACCTGCACAAGTTTCCCATTTCACTCAAAGTAGCAGTCAGTTCTTACAAATGTGTTCTATATGCTGTGTCCCTTTATGTACTGTCCTACTTTCTCCTTTAGTTCATCTGGAACTCATCCCAAACATTTTTTTTCTTTTTGTACCTCCATTATAACATCAAAATTTTCTTTTCCTAGGGTTAGTACCTTTGCTGTTCTCTTTGTCTTAATGGCTCTGCTCCAGATACTGATATGGTTAATTCCCCTTTCTCTATCATTACTCAACTATACATCCTAAGCAACCAGTTAAATACTAAAAACTATCTCCTTCTTACCTAAGTCTATTGTCTTTCTCTACTTCATATAGCCTCTTTTAACATTTGATATCATTTATTTTTGCTGATAATGTACTGTCAGTTTTGTAATTTATGAATTAATTTCATTAATTTATGAATACAAAGTCCTGGAATATATTAGACACTCAAAAAGTATTTACAGAATGGAAAAAAGGGAATACATCCCCCTGTGTTAAGTACTTATCACCCACCTCAATAAAAACTTCATGTTCTGCCAACTAATCCTCCTGATGAAAGGTTTCTGCCCTAGTATAAATTACTGAATATTATGGCAGTGGTGTAACATGCGGAAGGCCAAAGCAAAAAAAGACAAATCCTGATGACCCCTTCCTCCTCCTTCCCCCTCGGCCCTGATTACAATTTCCCCTTTCCTTCCCATGCCCTCCAAGAAAATTCCAATCAGTTCCTCACATATCATCAATGCCTGCCCCAATCTCCACCTCTGGCTAGAGGTCATAAAACCTGCCATGCTTATCGCTGGTCAGAGGAGAAAGCCTAGCCTCAAGAGTCGCACATTCCTCTCCACATCCTCAATAAAGGGATTCTTGTTCTTTCTTTTTGCCTCTCTATTGCACCAGAAAACCCTAACACCGATATTCACAAAAGTTTAGAATCATGATCTCCACTTAAAAAAAAAAGATCAAAAATAGAAAAATATCAGTGCTTGTGCTCATGCAACAAACTCTAAAGCAAAGATCCAGCCCTGTTCTGTCTTGCTGTAGTTTACTTCAAATAATGTGCTTGATAAAGTTTTCCCCTTAACATTGAGAACACTCACTGACTTTTTAAATGAGATACTAAGGCTCATACACTGACAAATTATAAAAAGCCTTCTTACTTTTCCAATTTTTCAAACTTCATCAATTTACAATTTTCTTTTCCCACTAGATGATGTCATATTAATGCATGCATGTAAACATTCTTTACCCTAGGGGGAGGGAGGATATGGTGCTGACAGCCCTTCTCTCAGTAAAACTTTTCAAACCAGGTTGGAAAAGAAAATATAAATCAGCTTTCATACTGTCAAATGCCATGCAATGAAAAATGTGTACTTTGTTTCTCACAGTGATAAATCTGATCTGGCCAAAACAATATCACCATGATCAAAACCACTTTGATACACGCCAACTGAAGAAAATAATATAACTTCATTGATTTTAGCTTTTGATAAATGCAGCTTACCCTCAAAATTATCACATTTCTTCCTAAGAGCGTAAAACATTATAATTTAGTGCTTACCACTACATTATATAACCTATTTGGAGAATGCTCCCTAAAGCATTGGTATATTTTATAAGTAATACAAAACAGATAAATGTCTTTGATCTTGACACCTCTTAAAAACTGCATTAAGTGGAATGAAAACTTCTTAGAGCATTAGTCTCTGTGTTGTACTTATGAATAATTTAAAACAATATAATATCATTTACTTGGAGCTGTATATATATGAAGAAGGTAGGAAAATGAAACAGGCTGGCTTTTCTCCCTAGACTGCAGAACAATCTCATAAAACACACAGGTACTTTAGTACACGTGGAGTCATTTCTGGTTTATGAGTACAGTTCTTGTTGCTTCACTTCACTTGTTGCTTCTTTTCTCACTTCATAACTATCATGCCACTTTTCAGGTTACATCTTTATTTATATCATTCTCACACAAATCTTAAAATTGTAGGCAGGCAGATATTATCATCTTCCTTCCTAAAGTGTTTACTGATTTTCTACCTGAACTTTCAGTAGTAATTCCCTGAGACATTATAATTCTCTTGTGAAAGTATTTTGCCATGCTATACAGTTATCTCTCTGCATATCTGTTCTGCATTTTGGCTGTTTATTTATATTTCTTCTAATTTTCCATGCTTGTATTTTTCCTTTGTTATTCCTTTAAATACTGTTTAGTTTCAACTCTATCTCAGTTTTCTTAATCAAAAATAGATAAAACAGTGGTCCCTATCTCATAAGAATACTGTGGCTATTAAAGAAGTTAATTAAACTTAAGTGCTTATCATGAAGCCTAATAATAGAGTCACTAAGTCTGAGAATGTGGCCAATTCTCTATTTTAAAAGAGGAAATTATTGCCTTTCTATCACTATGATGCAAACCTGAAACCCAAAGTAAAGCAGATGCTGAAAAATATGAACTAAAAATTGAGCGGAATACTCTAGTTGTACTATGTGAACAATTTTTAATTTATTTCATGGATAGGTCAAAACACTATTCTTTCTCCATGTATGCCTTTCCTATTTGTATGGGTTTTGTTCTTGTATTTCTTTCTGTAGTGAAACTAAGCATTTTAGTTAAATACTTAACAGTAGCACACTTAGAAAATGCAATATTGTACAATTTAAAATTTAAGAACCAAGAGGCTTGAGAAATGAAATAGGAGGCAGTCTGCATCACAGTATGTATACTGTTTTGCAACCAGCCTTAAGAAGAGTGATGCAAGCCTAGGCCTTAGAATTATCCTGGCATGTCTCAAAGGAAAAGAAAATCAAGGGTGTTTGGGAATAGAGAAGGAATACAGCAGTGTTTGGAACAACAATGCAAGAACTCTGAGTCATAAAATCAGATAGCCTTTCAACATTTGGATGGGATGATAGCCACAAAGAAAAAGTATTAAGCTGATTTTTAAAAAATAGAAAAGCAATGTACTATAGAAATTTATGATAAAACACTAATGATAGCATATATGTGTAAAATTCCAAGGATACTCTTATTTATTATAAAGTGATAACTTAAATGTCTGATTCAAATAAAATACAAAAAGTTTTGAGCATTTTATAGCCTTAGCCTTTTCCAGGCCATTGATATTTAATTTCCTATTAGTGAATTCTTCTGTAAAGCCTTCCCAAGAATATAATCTTCATTAGAGAAGGAATTCTGTTTTTTACTTTCATTTTATATTTGGAAACATTAAAACATAAAGAAATGAATAAAAGATTCATTTTCATGGGAAATGTTGTATGCAAACTGAAAAAGTAACACGTTTTCTTATTGTCATTTGTCCTTTTTAATGTAATAATTCAATTATTTTATGTATCTAACTGTCTGGTGTGTGCCAGGCACTGTTTGGGGCTACAAATACAACAATGTGCAAAGACATTGTTTTCTGCTCTCAGCTTGCTCTGTCCTTCCACATGCAGTGGACAGAAAAACAAAAACACATAACAGGAAGCCATTTGGCTACAACGCAGGAGCCAATTATCACTTACACTCAGGGAATAAGAAAAAAATCATCCTCAAAGAGCTGGAAATGGAATAATGAGGAGTTAGCCAGTGAAGAGAGATAGGGAAAAGTCAAAAGAGAAAAAAGTATTTCAGTCAGAACGTTTTATTATTTAAATCCATATGCTGTGTTTTTCCACTCCTATTCATCTGCAGTATGACCAGAAGTCATATTTTTCAAAGCTGTTCCCTACAAATGTGCATCTGTGATCATCCTTCCCTTTAGCACTCTGCAGGACTATTAAACCATTCTTTATGTCTTAATTATAAAATAAATCTTGGCATGTAATTTTAAATTTTCCTATAAAATATAACCAGTAAAGAAGAACACATATAAAAACTAAATAAAAAATATAGCTCTGAACTTTCAGCTCTTTAAGGGAATTATATTAAGGGTATGTAAGACAACAATGTGTAATAAACCATGAAGGCTGTGAAATAGAGAGGGTTCAATAGTGAATAGATGTCTGTGAGTCTACTCTGTAGTAAAAGTGGGTAATGCTGTTTGACCAACCATTGTTCTCTTGTGCTGTGGATAATCTGTGCCAATTCTGAAAATGTTCAGTGCCAGAAAACTTTAGGGAATGAAGTGCAGCATCTAACCAACTGGTATCAATACCAACCACCTTCAACATAATAGGGTAAGACTCTTGGCAAAGAATTTGAAACAATGACATTTCTCAAGAAGAAGTAAGCATCTTCATCAGCATAACAATTATTAAACATTTAAGCTACCACTAGCTCACCTTGAATTGCAAGACAATGTTAATTAATCATGATATTTTTTTCCTACTAAGTAGCCTAAGGACTTTTTTCCAGGGATCAATTGATCAAAATTGCTGCCTGAATATTGCAAAAATAAGCAAATATGGAAAGTAAGTAAATATATAAGCCCAAAGTTTTAATTTCAAGAACAGGAAGTTAACATGTATTAGTAAGAATCATATTGCTCCTCTGTAAAACAGAGATAATGATAGTTATTTCACTTATTTATTATAGAGTTTACATAAAATTTCATGGATAGTGCATACAGAGGCACTTAAATATTCATTTTCTCTCTCTTTTTTTGGCATTGACAGAAATAAAACAGCCTCTGACTAAAGCAGTTACTGATTAAACCTGTCTACAAATTAGGTGGAAGCTAAAATTTTGTTTGAAGGAGCAATCATTGGAATGTTTGTTTCATTCTAAAATAATGGGAAAAATAACTCTAGAATATGCATTTCCAACAGATAGGCTTTTGGTTGTTGCTTTTTTATCTACCTTAAGTTTTTAAAAAAATGTGTTGCAATTAGTAGCCTTCATGGGAAGAATGAGGCTGAACTTTAATCAGACGTTACCTGTTAAAAGAATAATTTCTATTTACTGTGTCCTTCTTTCTTCTAGTCATAGAAAAAATGATTTATCCCCAGATACAATCAATCACTCAAAAAAGATTAATCAGTCATTAAATAAAACACAAGTCAAATGACTAATTAGCACCAGAAGTATTACTAATGTGGAAGGTATGACACTCCACAAAATGAAGCCTCTGACCATCTTACCTAATTTTGCATTTCCTGAGTACCAGACACTTGACTGTAACATTCAAGGGTAGTACATTGAATTTAGCCTTTTGTCTCTAAACATACATAATACTTCTGTAGCTTGATACTTCTCAAAGGCAGCAAAAAAGAGTACTGAGAATGACATGACTTGATTCAGACACCAGAATAAGAATTATATTATTGATTATATAGTATATAATTTGTCAAATTGCTAGGCCAACCAAATGAGTGATATTCAGGACTGAGGATCTGTCTGTAATCAAGAGAGATGGACTTTTAACATTAAGGTGCTTATAATCAAACAAGAAACAGAGAACTCAATGGGATAATCAACCAAAATTTTACACACACACACACACACACACACACACACATTAAAATTATAGTTAGTGCTACAGACAAAAATGTAGTATCTACTATGACACATAAACCACTTGCAATTCTTCTGAACTAAGGAAGTAATAAGAATCTGAATCTAAGCAAACCTATGTGAATAGCAAACATAAAAGTACCAAGGATATGTCTGTTGTGGGAAAAAAAACAAACCAATTCAAATGGAATATGCATAGGCACTGAGAAATTGGAAAGAAACTCATTTTTATGCTAGTGGGCTAGGGGAAACTGAGTTCCAAATCACCAGCCCCATTTTGGGGTTAAATGGACACTTATACATCTTTTAAGCAGAAAGTACAAAAGGCTGATAGCAGGTTGTTTTATAATTTGTTACACAGGCTGGTTCATATATTGTCAGGCAGACTTGTTCTGAGCTGAAAGGGGTTTCTTAAGGTCAGGGGCTTGAGTAAACAGGAAGAATCAATCATTGTCTTTAACTAAGCCAGTCTGTCCTTGAAGCAAGTTAGCACGACAAGATGTACTTTCTGACTGAGTTTGTGTCTGTCTTACAAGCTGCAGCTGGTGTGGCAGATCTCAAGTCTAGCTGAATCTAACCAAGCTGGAATGCCTTTACTACTCTTAATATACTGCCAGGTTATAAGTTTTAAACATTTCCTTTACAAGTTCACTTCAGAAATAATTTTGGGTCTGTACATCCCTTGATTCCCAAAAATGACATCCTAGAGATCCAAATCTAAAGAAGTAAGGAAGGGAGGGAATGTAGATAAAGGTGGGCATATTGAAAGCAAGCATGGCATTTTTAGTCATCAGTCAATACCCTACCCTCTGCGATGAACCACTGCTAATGTCTGAAATATAGCACCAGAAGGGTTAATAAGAAAGACTAGCAATGGAGAACACACACATCTTACTCTCAAATATTCTCAGCAACACTACTGTTAGCCAAAAGTGTACAGAATTTGCAGAGCTTATTAAAGAATTTCTGCTCAGCCTGATTTACAGACTACCAGACATCTGCCTCTCTTCTCTTCCACTTGACAGACACTTGGAATAAAGTTTAAAAATGCAAATCTGGGAACTATTAACTACAGGAATATAAATTATGTAAGATTAATACTTTGAATAACTTGAATTGAAAATATAATGTTTTTTAGAAGGTTAAGTGAACTTCAAACACTGCTAGTCATGTTTGTTGTATGACTGCATCACTGTTTCACATATATCTAGCTGAAGAATAGATGCTGCTTTTGACCTATGAGTAATAAATTTCAAAGCATAGGGTATTTTCTGGTGACTAAACATGTCATGCTCACTTTTGGTCTGTTCCACCGGCAGTTTACCCTCCTCTCTTCCTTATTTCTCTGGACTGCTAGGATGTTGTTTTGGGAACTCAAGGTATGCAGACCCAGAATTCTTTCTGAAGGGAACATATCTATGGTAAGCATGGAAACCAGGTGTGACTGAACTTCATCTTAGAGGTTCAAAGATTTGATGAGACATTTTGCTACTAGATACATGTGAAACACAGTGGTGGGGTCACACAACAAATGTGAATTACCATTTTGACATCTCATCTTACTTTAAAAAGAACTGTTATATTTTCAATTCACATAAGTTCAGGCTGTGCAATGGTGGGTTATTCCAGAGAACCCCAAAATTATGGATCAAGAAAGAAAGGGGAAGAGAATGAGATGGTTTAGCTACCTAAACCTGATTGTGAGGCATGGTTTTCTAATGTATGGTTCAACTGAATTTTAGAAAACAAATCTAATGATTTGTATCTTCTCAGAATCAGAAGGTGCTTGTTAGGAGGAAACTATGAATAAGATTATTTAAACTAAAATGCAATAGCATTCTAAATCAATTAAATGACTAAGAAATCTATAAAATATATATACTTTAGGTTCTTAGTGAACCTCTACATATACTTCTGTAAGCTTACTATTACACCGCAAGTGAAATAAGTAAAACAAGAAAATTTTTAATGAAGAATGCCTAGTAATTAGAAGAGAATAAAGAAGAAATTTAGCCTGAATTACTAGATGTTGGTAGACTGATGCACATTTTAGAGGAGTTAATCATAGGGAATTTAAATTTGTATCATAACAAAGTTATTATCTCCAGATTGTGAGATTTGACACAATATGATCCATTTTAGGAAGGACACTATTCCTCCAAAATATAGGTGTTAGAGCAATGGAGAAAATAAAAGATGCAATGGTATAGTACCAGGATATAGACTTGTGAACCTGAAGGTTGATCTTTATGTAATATATTTGGGTAAGGAAAAAAGAAGAGGGAGGTAGAGAAGAGCAAGAAAGGGAGGGGAAAATGAGGGAAAGGAAGGAAGAAAGGAAAGAAGAAAGGAAGGAAGGAAACAAGGAAAATAAAGAAAAGTGCAAAAAGAAAGAAAGGAAGGAGAGAGGGAGGAAGGAACAAGAGAGATGAAGACAAAGAAAAGAGCAAAAAGGACTGCAATGACATTAAACTAGAGTGGATCATTCACTTACCACTGTCTTTTGGCTTCTGATAGACTTCCATCCTTTCAGCTGATTGATCTGGATCTTACTTGATAATTTATTTCTTCTGCCATTTCATGTTGGTGTCCCACAGTATACCAAGCTCGGCATACATCCATATGTATGAATTTCCTCATTGATTATATTTATTTCCATGTGTTTCATTTCCAAATGTAAACAGATAGTTCCTAAAACTATCATTTTTAGCTTGAGAGCTCATCTAAATATTTGTTTCCATATGTTCACTGGGTCATAAACACTCAAAATCCAACACGTACAATCTGGAGCCAGACATACTTCTCATAAAAAGTGGTGCTTTACTTTCAACAGTTCTCATCCTAGTAAGTAGTATTGTCATCAATTCCAAAGGCTCTCTTCTTGAATCTCTTGTCTTGCTACTTCATACCTTCTTTCAATCTCACTTCTGAGGTGTCCTTATAGTTGTTTTCTCTAGTACAAAGAGTGACTAAGGTTTTGTCCTTATCATTCCTGACTATTCTCTTGTGATACCCTCGACTAGTTTCTTCCGGTCCAGTCTCTACCTGCCATTCTAACCGCCTGTCTTTCCAATTTGTCTCCCCAAAATTCCCCCATCAATTCCAGCTGTGGGAAAGATGATCATCTCTTGAGATTTAATACATAAAATATTTACATACTCAATGAGAAGTCAGTCTGATTAAGATTACCAACCAAAGACCAGTGACTAATTGTATAGTCACTGAAGTTGCTAACTCGCAGTGAGATTCCTTTGTCCCATGTCTTGGTTACTTTTTTCTCATGGTTGAGACAAAATACCTAGCACCCAAAATTAGGGAAGAGAAGGTTTATTTCTTACAATTTTGGAGGTTCCAGTCCATACCAAGCTGACTCCAAGCAGCAAGATGGAATGGTGGGGCCACAGTACACAGTAAACCAGTGGCAGAAGAGAGAAACCATGCCTTCTGCCCCACCTTTACACTATTTCCCTGATCCACCCCTAGGTGAGTGTAGCACTCACACCACCAATACCAGTGCTAGACAACAAACTAATCATAAATGCCAGCCCCAGCCCGACCCATGATTACATGAGGCTTAAGTGGGGGCCATTGGAGCACACTAAAACATCCCACCACAGAATAGTGAGTCAAAATATTCTGAACAGTCCATTGAATAATATTTTCATAGGTTTTTCCAAATAATGATGGTGCACATCTATTTTTGAAATTGTAGTATGTCTTTCAATGAAAAGTTTCAATAATTATAACTCTAATGAGAGTCTAATTTGCTATCCCAAGAGAATAGTTACGAGCGTATCTTGAGCAATGGTGGTATTATTAGACTAAACATAAAGCTTTCTGAGTGGTTCACATTAAATGGAAAAAATTATTTTAATGTATAAATTCACTTAAATTTATGAAAATAATAACATCATATTTGAGGCATGCCTCATGCATATTTCTTCAACACACAAACCTAGTTTTTTTTTTTTTAGCTTCACACAGGATGTTAACGGGTTGTATATGAAGATTTCATGGATTTGTTTGACACAAAAAATAATGGTATATGTTATCCTAAAGAAATTATGGTGCTAATTATGTTTAAGAAAAAATGATTAAGATTTATATGTATGCAAGATAGATAACTATACTACTAATCTCTCTTAGTTCATCAAATGAGCAGTTTGTGCTGTCATTGTTTGATCATTTTTTGTGCCTAGGTCTTGTAACCTGAACAACTACTTCTAAAATAACAACATGCAATATATTGACTAGTGTTAACTTCCTACTTTTTAAAAAGTCTATATCCTTTGTATTCTTTTTCTGTTTTTATTTTTAAAATAAAAAGATTTATCAGAATGGCAGAAAAGTGGAGCAGAAGAGCTTTTAAAATAAATACATGTGGGGCCGGGGATTTAGCTCAGTGGCTTAAGTGCCTGCCTGGCAAGCATAAGGTCGTGAGTTCGATCCCTGGCACAAAAAAAAAAAAAAAATAAATAAAAATAAATAAATAAATAAATACATGTGATTTGAGTTGGTTCTTTTAGCTAGCAAAAGGATTCCTGCCTCATATATCACATAACATGATTCTAATATCAGAAAATTCTTTTTTTCCATCAAATTCTCATGAATGTTAATACCTTACAATATAGCAGTAGAAACAGACCTGTGTATAATTAACTATAATAGATAATAAATTGTGTTGTCAAATCAGTGCTATAAATAAACTGTTATGCAGAAATGAAGATAGGAATGATGAATTTTTTGCTCATGTAAAATACTTTGTACAAGGAGCAACTTTGTAAATATAAACCTAAACTCTAACATACACTGAAGTATCAGAGATTGCATTTTAAAACATAAGCAGCATATCAGAGTGAAGGGGATGACTGAAAATTTGGATACAGATACGTTTATTAGAGAGAGATATGCATTCATAATTATTGATATACATAAAAGGTTTATATTTAGTCTGATCTATACAAAATTTTTAGTTTAAATAGTTTTGTTTCAATATTAAAAGCACAGTTGTTTAGAATAAGAATATATCTTTTTATAGAAACAATCTGCCAAAAGTTTGCTGAGATTTTCAGTCTAACATAATAAATTTAACTATAATTGTGATAGTACCATCTGAAACCTGAGACCTTGAGACCAAACACCAGTAAGGCAGACTTATTTCTATGAGGAGAAAAGGCACTTAATTTATTTCATTTTCATAACAAGTTGTCCTTATACATATTGTTAAAGAATCACATGCTTCTTTTCCATCATTCTTTGTTGTTTCCTGCATTACATCTCAGCAACCATTGCTACTCAAAGTCATTTATTGAAACACCCATGTTCACCCAGGTAACAAGGAAACCCTTATAGATTAGACAAAGAGATGTGGACACACATTATCCAGAGGTGGTTCCAAATGGTGGTTTCATTCTTTTTAGAGACTTAATCCCTCTGTTTCTCTTTCAAACTCTGAAACGTCTTTAAAGTTACCTATATGTTGAATAAATTGTTGGAACTTTAGCCATCAAATTATATTTCATGCAGCAGAAAGAGAAAAGAAGGAAAGCGAAAAAGATATTCTCCAAGATTAATCATTTTCCTTTAAGGAATCTTCTATTTACATCTTATTGACTAAAATGTATTCATATACTACATTTGACTGCAATGGTTGCTGGAAAATGTAGAATTTTAGCTGTATCATTCATGCTCCCAAATGAAACACTGGCTGCTGGGGATTAAGGTGAAAATGAATATTTTTGGACAACTGGAAATCTGTCATATTTCTCAAGTGTTCAATGTAGCAGATTACTGGCTTCATTTCATACTCAATGTAGCTATCCTAATTCAATTTTCTAAAAATTCTACCTGATGGAAATAATCCTCCTAAAGAAATTGTTCTCAATTTTTGCATATCAGGACCAATTAGAGTAGGGGTTTTGTTTTGTTTTGTTTTTTGGTTTCTTTTTGTTGTTGTTGTTGTTTTAGGTTTTTTTAAAAATACGGGAACGCAAACTCAAGACCTCACACTTGCTAGGCAGGTGCTGTGTCACTGAGCTCTATGCCTGGCCTAGAGGGTGTTTTAAAAACTCTAATGCTCAACCAATGACCAGGCCAAGTATTGCAGAAACGCTAGCAGGAAGATCCAGACTATATATATATATATTCTATGTATATATTTCTGTATATATTTCTATATATATTTCTAGTATACATCTAATTTTGAGAACCACCTTATAAAATAAACTTAAATAGAAGATAGTTAACAAATATTACTGTATTCTGTTAATCAAATGATAACTAAAAATTGCATGTCATGAACAGATAATAATGTGAAGAGTAAAGGCATTTTCCAAGATTTCTGATTATCTGCCTTTTCTATTTTCTTATTTTAAAAAATCCTTTTAAAAATAATATCTTTTCTATAATACCTAAATCATAAAATTCTCTAAAAATCTGAACTTTTATTTGTTAATGTTGGTCATCTTTAATTATTTTTGTATACTTCCATATCCATTCAAACATTCTATATGGTTCTTAAATAACTCTCAACTTTGTGTACATTTTTATCTCATCCAATATGCACACAGCAACCAAACCGATGTTTAAAATGACATCCGCAAAAATCCTGTGATTCCTCAACATCAACCTTTACAATTTACTGTTATTATAGAAACCTCTGACCTGCAAGATTTCCCTCCTGCCTTGTCCTGAGCCTCTCAAGGCACTATTGTCCAACAGTCTCCTATCGTTCCCTTTCCTTAGAGTTACTCTCTGTTAACCAGTCCTCCTGAATCCCACACTCAGTCAAGCCAACACATGTATTTGCTCATTTCCATTGTAGGAGACTGTCTCCACAGCCTGAGCCAGAAGCCTTGACCCTTATATAGTTCTGTTTATATAGACATATATACAGAAATATATACATAATTTTTAAAAAATTCCTATCATTTTTATGAGGAAACCATTATTGTTTCAGAATTTAGAACAGTCCCTATAACAGAGTATTTAGTAAATACTGTATGTATTTTCTGAATTAGTTTGACAAGGAAAGAATAGTTTGGAATACAGAAATTAAAAAGATAGGTGGCAAGCTATAATGGCCATATCTAGCTACTTGTAACTTAGGGATTTGTGAGCCAAGTTAATTTATCTCCCTCTTTTTCATTATGTGTCTGTGTGTCTGCAGGTTGTGATTTGATCCCAGTACAGTATCTTCGCTGGGGTGACCCTGAGCCCATTGCAGCTGTGGTCTTTGCCTGCCTTGGCCTGCTGGCCACCCTCTTTGTCACTGTAGTCTTCATCATTTATCGTGATACTCCAGTAGTCAAGTCCTCCAGCAGGGAACTCTGCTACATTATCCTTGCTGGCATCTGCCTGGGTTATTTATGCACCTTCTGCCTAATCGCAAAGCCCAAACAGATTTATTGCTATCTTCAGAGAATTGGCATTGGCCTCTCTCCAGCCATGAGCTACTCAGCCCTGGTAACCAAGACCAACCGTATTGCAAGAATCCTGGCTGGTAGCAAAAAGAAGATTTGTACCAAAAAGCCCAGATTTATGAGTGCCTGTGCTCAGTTAGTGATTGCTTTCATTCTCATATGTATCCAGTTGGGCATTATTGTTGCTCTTTTTATAATGGAGCCTCCTGATATAATGCACGACTACCCAAGCATTCGAGAAGTCTACTTGATTTGTAACACCACCAATCTAGGAGTTGTCACTCCCCTGGGATACAATGGATTGTTGATTCTGAGCTGTACCTTCTATGCGTTCAAGACCAGAAATGTTCCAGCTAACTTCAATGAAGCCAAGTATATTGCCTTCACAATGTATACCACCTGCATTATATGGCTGGCCTTCGTCCCAATCTACTTTGGAAGCAACTACAAAATCATCACCATGTGTTTCTCAGTCAGCCTCAGTGCCACAGTGGCTCTAGGCTGCATGTTTGTGCCGAAGGTGTACATCATCCTGGCCAAACCAGAGAGAAATGTGCGCAGCGCCTTCACCACCTCTACTGTAGTGCGCATGCATGTGGGGGACGGCAAGTCTTCTTCCGCAGCCAGCAGATCGAGCAGCCTGGTCAACCTGTGGAAGAGGAGGGGCTCCTCTGGGGAAACACTAAGGTAAAATTTGCGGGAGCTTGGTGGGCTATGGCTGCAATAGCTGAAACAGCACAATTTGCTTCTGCAGTCTTTTAGATGAGATATCTTTTAGAGGAGGCAGGATAACTTAGTGCTTGAGACCTCATCCTCAAATGGCTTTTGTAGGGTTAATTGGAGTGAATCCAATTACTCTGGTCCAAGCTACAAAGCACAGAACCTGAGACTGCTGATAAAGCAGTTATAGCAAAAGGGGAGTGAGGTCAGCACATGCAAAGTAAAGTTACTGGGCCATTTCAAGGATTTCCAGCACATAGGGGATGGATGTATATTGTGGGCTAAATTTTAGTACACAGGAACAGTATAAAGAAGCAAAGTGCCAATAATTCATGCACCTCAGTACTCTGGCATATGCCTGAATCTTACTGAAGCCCAGAGGAACTCTCACTATCCTATCCCATAGAGACCTGAGAACATACACTGTTTCATTCTTAATGGCCAATTAAAAGTTTTAGGGAGGTGCTGATTAGCTGAAAAGGTCAAAAGAGCAATGTGGCTTTGCATATAGTTGTCCTAAACATCTTACCAGTTTCCAAATTCCCTTTTGCCTTTAGCTAACTTTTATTTACTTATGGTGATATCACCTCAACTTTGATATCATGAGCAGCATTTATTACATAACTTTCTTCTGAAAATAATCTATAACCAACAGAAACTGAATGTTTCCCTCCTCATATGAAGTCTTTCTTATGTTGTAACTGACCCAGCATTTTAAAATTCACTGAGATCATGACAGCTATGGTTTAAGAACAAATTCGAGGCATTAAAAAGGCTACATAGATAGCTGGTAATGGTGAATAAGGGGATCTTATTCCATACATCAATAGATTGAGAATGGGTATTTCTCTATTTATGAAATGCATTTTAAAAGAGCTAAACAAGACACCAGTCATGTAAAACTTACTGAAATTTGACAGTAATTCTAAATGCACGATAAATGAATACCTCTCAGATGGATGATAAATATAATATTACTTAAACTATTCAACTATATCATCACTTAGCCTACATGAAAATACTACTTTTTGGGCCTGGGATTTAGCTCAGTGGCATAAACGCCTGGAAGGCAAGTGTGGGGTCGTGAGTTTGAGCCCCAGAAAAAAAAAAAAAGAAAATCTTACTTTTCTAATCATATCCAACTTTTTATCTGCTGAGGTCTGAAACAGATTCACAGTATATCTGAGGAAGTTTATTGACAAGTCTTAATTCATTTGCATTAACTTGTACACTTACGTCATTTAATTAACTAAATATTTTACACTTCTCATCTCATCCCCTGTACACTGTGTGATATAGTCAACAAACTGTAAATTTTATTTTTCCTTCATTCTCTTCTTTAGTAAATATCTTTAGTAAATATCATGGTTTGTAAACAAAAAATACCTCCTAAATACCTAACACATTGCCATATTTTGCATTTACCATACCGTCTTCTATAAAACCATCTTTTTTCTGAAACTTCTGCAAATTAGCTTTTAATTTTGGCTAAACAAATTTATTTTGCAAATTTTCATCAGCCTTTTCTGAATCCTTTCTTCAAGTAAAATCTTCCAGGAAAGCATCATATTTAAAACACCCAAGTTGATATAAGGAAGAAATTATGGGCCTTTACCACGGTATCACAAAAGGCTCCCAGAGAAGGCTTCTTAGAGAAGCATGGAGTTAGAGCAAGGAACCAGGTTGTCCTTTGAATACTGGCACTACCTTTTCCTGTCTCTCCACCTTATTTTTGTTATCTGACAAATTGGGATCATGTCATCTGCTCCACAGTACTGTGGGGAATGAAAGACATACTACCTAAATAGGTTTAACATAGAGCAGATGCATTTCTCAGAGTAGCAGTGTATTGTGCTATACAGCATTTAGGTTGAATACTGACAGCATCAATTACCAACCGTGTGATCTGAGGCAACTTTGCATCATTTCACTGTGGCTCAATTCTCACTTTTAATAAATGCAGACCACGAGACACATACTTGATACAGTGGTTGCAGGGAATGAATACACTAATACATGTGATGTCTGTCACACAGTAAGGACTTTTTTAAAATATTTGTTATTTTGTATTTTAATTAAATTAACAATTGTCAGTTTCCTTCACAAGTGCAAGTCATTGTGTCAGGTATGAAATTAGGAAAAGGTAAACAGTAAAAAGAGCATCAGAAAAAGAAGTTAAAATCCACAGAAGTATTGCTTATTCAGTCTGTGTTTTCCAGGGCACCTCTAGCTTTACATTATCCAACTCCTCGTCAGAATATGTAGCACATCCTGTGTTACAGTGTAGGTAGAGTAAGATATTTGGGCTTGGGGACCTTGTATCCTTTGTTCCTCACTGTATCTTTGGTGCCCACTGCACCTAGAAGGGTTTGCTACACATAAAAGACACTCAATAATGATTTGGTGGTGTATTGAATGAATGAATGAATGAGTGTGGCAAAGGGCTAATGTGGTAGGTAGTTTTTTACTTTTCTTCAAGTATGCATACTTCTCTCCAGTGATCCAACTGACTTTTGTAAGATTAAGTCTACAGTCTCTTAATTATAAATATAACTCACACAACTACAGTCTCCAGTCCCTGTCCAAGAGTTTGGTCATATTTCTTTATAATTATAGTGTTCCTTTAATAATAGTTGATTAATGCTTTCAACAATTTCATTTCTACCTTGATAAACAAAGAGACAAACTAAAACAACAAATTTGACTTGTAATGCTGATAGAAAAAATTCTGAAGTGTTTGTGGCAATTGTTTAACTTAATTTCTCTTCAAGATCATGTGGTTTTTGATGTTTTGGACTTTGCAGTCAGTGTATTTCAATATTAGAATTTCAAAGATGTGAAGGAGGCATCTTTGGCAGCTGGTGAGCAGTCTTTATTATAACCTTGAGTAAAACATGGCCTGTCTACAGGATTAGAGCTGAGTCAGACTACACTCTTGAAAATGTAGAGTTGATTTGTTGTTATTTATTTATTATTTTTGCCATCAACATGGTTAGTAAGGCAGGAAACTGCTGTTGATATGGAAAAGAAAATGGCAGAGAAACCATCATTCTCTTCCATTACATGCACTGAAATCCTATTGATTTTTTTAAGCCAGAGAGAGATGCAAACTTTATAATTTCTAACAAATATTAAATGAAATATTTTTTTCTGATAACAAACTAAGATGTTCTGAGCATTAATCTAATATAGCTTACGTTGTGGGATATAACTAGTTATGCACGGATTTTTACTTCCTCTTCAAATTTCTAATTTTATATAGGCTAGTGAGTATCATTTTCTGTCACACCGGAACCTCAATAATAGGGAACAAATGAACTCTCATGGCAGCTCTCATGTCCAGTTTGATCCTCCTCTGCTGCCTTCCATCTAATGGATAGATAAAGGCACTGCTATAAACCCACATTGGGCCTGGGTTCTGTTTCTGTATGATGTTTAGGCATGTCCCTTCTTCATCAAATGTCAGACAGCATGACCCATCCACTTTAAAGGGGATTACACATTTCAGAGTGAAGAATGCAATAATACCTCTAAGGTTATAGTGACTGTTTCCAAAACTTAATATACAGCCTTGGAGAAGTATACATCAAGAGAAAATAAATGGAAATATAGCATTCTATTTGGAGCCACAACTAGATCTAAATCCAGATTTCCATGAATTTGAACAGGTCATTTAATTTGTTTCCTCAAGTACAAAATAGTATGTAATAATTCCTGTTTAGAGGGCTAAATGTGGTTATATGTGTTAAGTACCAGCACATAGAAAGCACTCAATAAATAGTAGAAAATCATTTCAGAACCCAGTGAAGCTATGATTAACAAAAAGCCTATTTTCAGAGTCTTTAATATTTGTTGAATTTCATTTGTCTTGTGTTACAAGAGAGGAGGGAAGCTGCTCATAGTGTGGGCTGAGTAAAGCCACTGTCAACACCTCTGCATTTTATGATGATCACTAGAATCACTATGTCACTATTTACTGTATCCTTCTATCAGGAAAAATGAAAATCTTCTCAGAGTCCTTTAAGAATTGCCCTTACGTTTATTACACAAACTGCCTCATATACCTACAATAGATATACAGGAAATTATGAATTTAGTCTCATCAGTCCCTATACAAGAAACGGAATGGGAAAGGGGTGACACTACTCATTGGATAAGTCGTAGAAAGTAGTAGTGAGCCACAGAAAGTTTATCTACCACAGAAAGTGGTAGCATCTAGTGTAACAGTGATTTTGGTAGTAAATGTGGTGGCAGAATAAGAAAAAAGAGGTAGAAAAGAATACAAAAGAAATTTTAAAAGAAATTATACATCAGAATAATCTCTTAAAATGTTTTATTATCACCTATATGCTCTGTCACCTTCAGAACTTTTCACACATATTATTACCTTACTATTTCTAACTGACATGAAATATTGCAAGTGGAAGCAGTCTTCCCTCCCATTTTTTCAGGTGAGAAACTTAGCTCCAACATAACTAGAAGACTATCCTCTCACATCATCTCATGACTACAAAGTGATAGAGCAATTTTTAGCTCAGATCATACCATATGGTCACTAGAGATGAACTATTTCTGTATTGTATTCTTTGGGAAATGTCTCAAGAATTACTCCATAGAAGAACAAAAGTTATTTTGTCAAGCAAAAGTTTAAAAAAAAAACTATCATTGTTTTGGCAGTAAACACTGAAAAGTCTTCTGGTGTAGAAACCAATCATTTATTAATCCTTCCAAACATATCCTACTTTTACTGCACACAAGACCACGTTTTTCCAGTAGCTTTCTTAACTACCGATTATGAAGAACTGATGAAGAACTGATGCTTAAGGGGCGCATGCTGGAAAACATCGTAGCTCAAAGAGAAGACATGTTTATAGTTCATATTTACTCAAAAGAGGACCAGAAAAGGCCATTTCTATCTCTGGTCGTGGAAAGAGAATCACTTTGAGCTTTCTTAGTACCTAAGGAAGAAGACAGCTACTTCTAATAGATCTAACAGTTTGCTGGGAAATTAAATTGCCTCAACCTAGAGCACAAAGAAAAGTGCCCACAGTCGTTCAATTCACTGAAATAGCAATGGGAGATTTTTATTTAAATGGGAGTGAGTCACTATAGATTTTTTATATAGAAACATGCTATTTATGCCATCAATGTATAGAGGTCCCTGTGATTAACATTTTGGTTCTAGACACTAATTTCCAGCACGACATGGTGCAGCATCAAATCATTGTCAACTGGATAATGCCAGGCTTCCATTTAAGGCCTTCACTTCAGCTGCACATTGACAAATGAACACAAAACCAATTCTGACCTAAATAAAGCCTTGAATTTGATAAGTCCAAAGTCCTGATTCTACAAGATGCAGTATTTCCAAGGACATGGGGCTAGTTTTGTTTAAATGTACTCAGCCTTTCATAGCTAAATTAATGGCAAAGGTCTGTTACTCTAAATAATGAATTTTCCTAAAAGGTAAAACTCTCTTTTGGGATTCTAGTCAGGTGTTAGAATCATTAGTGCTGTTGCCTCCACTTTCACTGAATTTTAGAAACTGTCATTTGCCAGTTTTATTTTAATTAGCTATTTAACTCTGCTTAATTAGCATTGTCATGTGGGCTCACTTAGTTTGTCTGCTAAAGCAATTGCTAGCCTTCCATATCCATTGACTAAATTGCAATATGCTTGGAAAATTGGTTCTCAAGTGTGAATTTCAATATACTCCAACTATTATTACCAGAGCTTTAATGATTTGTATTGTAGATTTCATTGAGAGGTTTATTAGTCTGTGTAAATTGATGTGCATACTATTTCTGTCTTTAAAATCCTTAGCTTCTTCCTCACTCTAGATCTTATTTAACTTCCAATGCCAAAATTTCTTAATGAACCCAATCAGATTAAATTATCTTTCAGCGTTTACTTCATTTAGACTCCTAGAAAATGTATTGTATATGTATAGTATACCTTTATCAAATGTTCTTCACACCTTCCTTGCCTATTATTTATTCCTACACTTTACTGAGGACTGACAATTGCAAATCACTGAGGCAGGCCCTAAGGATGGAGGGAAGGTCGGGTATGTATATAGTACTTTCACGATAATTGAATGCAGTGTTGGATGCTTTCATATCTCTCTCAGTGCTAAGCACTGTGCCTAGCCCCTAAAAGTGCTCAGTAACAACAAATACAAAGGGACAGATGGATTGTGAATCATTAGGACAGAGCTCACCAGGCTCACTCTGCCATCACTGTGAAAAAGAATTACTTTGTGGACCTGATTGCCTAGATTTTAACTGAGGACTCTTTGTCCCAAAAATATTAGAAACACTTTTTTCCTAAATCCTCACTTTTTCAATCAAGAGTCAACTAAATACCTGCCTGTTCTGTGTCAATCACTACTTCACTTCCTGAGGATACAAAAGTAAATAATAAAAACTATCTTTGAGGTGCCCTCAGTCTCTCAAAGGAGACTGAGTTAGAAATAAATTCAATAAAGTACTATGACACAAGTTTATATGGAAACAGAGAAGCTCAAAGGCAGAAATACTAAATTCCATCAGAAATTAGAAATAAACTTTAAAAAGCAGCTGTTAAAATAAGAGAAACTACCTAAGCATTTGAATATCTGTTTAGAAAACTTCAGGGCTTCTCCACCTGGTAGAATAGCATAGTGCCTAACTTTATTCACCTGTTAGGGAACACAAGGAGAATGTGATTAATTTTCACACATCAGCTGAGTTTCTGGACAATCCCTGCCTGACTTTCCACATTGACTGCCTTACAATTTCCTTCATTTCAAGCACCGAGCAAGAAAGCCACTTTGGTATGAAACAGACTTATCCCACCTCAAACCCAGATCTCAGAATAGCCAACTGATACTTACATATTACATCACAAGAGCGGGTCATATTGTAGATTTTGGATCTAATTTACTTTTTCAATTTCATATACTAGGGAAACAATATGACATTTACACATGCGTGTCTGATTTATTTAACTTATGAGTATGAAGCTCTAGTTGCATCTTTTTAATTGTGAAAGTGAAAAAAACTCAAAAGGAAGGAACAACTGGGATGGGGAAAGGAGAAAAGAAGGAAGGGAAAAATATTACATGTATGTATGTATGTATATATATACATACATACATACATACATACATGATCACTAAGATAATTATACTAATTTATTTTAGTTCATTGAAAAGAATGGTTTGTGCTTATATTGTTCGATCAATTTTGCATGCCTGTATCTTGTAATCTAAGCAACTACTTTGAAGATAACAATATACAACATATTAACCATTGTTAGTTTCCTATTATCTTGATATGAAATTCTGTATCATTGTTTTTATTATTTTTTCTCTTTAAAATAAAAAAAAAGCTGGTCTTGACCTCTGAGACTGCATCAAGGTTGAAATGAAGCATGTGTTTCCTGCTACACAGGATTTACTGTCCTATGTCAGAATTACCTATTTGTAAGAATCCTATGTACATATAAATGCAGATACACACACACACACACACACACACACACACATAAAATACCATGAACTTACAAAGAACAAAGAGTCTAACTCATTTTTATGTTACGGGCATGTAGATAAAAAAAGACAGACACATAGGCAATTCACAAAAATTGTGTGTTGAATGAAGACATGGAAGATGAACACTGATGTATGGACTGTATTGACACATTCCAGTGATCAAAAGGCTAAAGAGAGGGAAGGATTCTGTTTACTGAACACTTGCTATGAGGTAGACAGACACTTTCTCTAAATGTATTAAATCATTTCTCAAAACAATATATGGGGTAGACGTTATTATTTTACCTATTTTAAAGATGAAGAAGCTGAGACAGAGGCTAATTCACTTGTTCATGCCCATTCAGAGAGTAGATGTGACAGTACTGGAATGAAAGCAGGCTGACTTCAAATCCAATAAAGATGACTATTAAACTGCTCCCCACTTCAGCCCTTAATGCATGGCAATGAACACTCAGAAAAACTGAGAGTGAGTGAGCAAAGAGTATTATATCTCTCTCTCCAATAAACTTCCTTAAAACTTTCTCCTGGGTCATTATTGCCATTTAATTCCTTGATTTGTTCAGACGTTCCAGCTGACTAGATTTTCTTCTTCTTCTTCATCTTCATCTCTGTCTTCGTCTTCTTCTTCTTCTTCTTCTTCTTCATCTTATATACAAACCTTCAATAATATTTGAACTGCCTTAAATACAGAAATTCAGCAGTGTTAAAATATCTATACTGATTTCATCTGCAAGAATAAAGTCAGATACAATTTTACTCTTTTTAAAGCAGTTATGAAGATACAGGCCAAATTTATTTATTTATTACATTTTATTTTATTCTTATTTAAATAGAAAATATAGTAAAGCAATGGTATGAAATTTCAAAACAAGATAGTAAGAGAGTAGCAACAGTTAATACATTGTGTAGTGTTATCTTCAAAGTAGTTGCTCATATTATAAGATACAGGCATGAAAAATTGATCAAAAATACAGGCGTAAATCTTTCTTTTCAATAAACTAATAAAATGAATAGTATAAGTATCTTAACTATCATATATACATATTTTTTCCTTTACCCTTCTTTTTTTCTCCTTTTTCCCTTCCCAGTTTCTCTTTCCTTTTGAACAGTTTCTTCCCATTTCACAATATGTACAAGCACAACCTTGTGACTTCCATTCTCAGTACAAAAAAGAATAATAATAAAATTTCCTTTTGGATAGAATACTTACTTACTGTCAAGTGATATTTTATAGAATAGGTAAGGAATCCTAATTATTTCCACCTTGGTTCAATTCAGTTTAATTCAAACACCAGTTTTTGCAAATAACCTCTATATGCTGGGCATATTGTTGAATTCTAGGAGAGTAAGGTACATACAAGACACGAATCTTGCACGTTTGAGAAGCTCACGGAGTAATAGAGAAAATCAATGCTCACACAAATAATTTATTTTGGTAATGTATGAAGTAATAAGGGACAGAGATACCTAGATAATTCAGAAGTATTGCTAAGGTATCTAAGTCTAGTTTGGCAATTCTTAAAAGGCAGATATCTCAATTTAATCTAGAATGATGGTTAAGTGACCTCAGTACAAACCACAGAATTCAATAAAATCCCAGTACAAACATGCTGGGGAAAAACACAAGCAACAGCCCACAAATACGCAGCGGCATAGTAGGGGCAGGGGGCGTTAGAACCATGTTAAATGTCTGACAGTAGGTAACAGGGATGGGACTGACAAAAAGAGGCAAAAGAAGAGTTTCCACATTGTCTTTAAAGTTCAGCCTTAAGTGGCATCAGTCACCCACCTTCAGCTGTGCCCGTGTCCTTTTGGTAGCTTCTTTCTTTCAATATTCACAAGTTTTGCACATCCCAATCTTTCATATTCACGGCCACCTCCCCAACACCAGATGGATGCCTCTCAATGCCATTTCCAATCAAAACTGATCTGCCCTTTGTACTCTCTCTCTGCTAGAGAAGAAAAAAAAATTGTACTTTTATTGTAATGTTAATGATTTGCTTCAGTTTTTATGCAGTAAACATTTAGTAACTATGATAACTATATTATCTCTTTGAATTTTCACATAATATTTTTATTTTTAACTGATATAAAATTCACATGCTATATCATACTTGAAAGTACTGTCTTTGTCTATAGCTAAGAACAACTAATAGCAGGAACACAGAGGTGAAGCAAACCCTAGTTAGTGAGCTAATAAGTGCAGGAACCAAAATTTAGAATGCAAACGAAGTCTGTATGTCTCAAAGCTCTCAGATACAGTACTTGTCTTTGAGTACTGTCTTTTTGATTGCCTCATTTCTTCAAATATGTACCCCTTTTAATGTTGTAATAAGGTCAGGGTGAATGTATTTTCACCGTATTGTGACACTGATTTTTAGTCTCAGAGAAAGTCCCCTAAAGGCACATGTTTTCAGAACACAGCCAAGCTGCACTTTCAGTGCCCTCACCAAAAAACTTGGTGGAAGTGTGGTGCAGGGAATTGAGTCCAGACTCAAGGCCATATATTCTAACCTTGACTCTACTGCTGACAATCCAGGATCCCAGAAGAAGCACTTGAATTCTTTGAACACAAGAACAAGGACAATAATATCTACCTCACAGGGCCATATGAGCATAATACTGAGTATATCTCAAAGTCCATATCCATGAGATATCATTTCCCTTCTTGGAGCTATGGAGTCATCTTAATTTAAATTTACCTACTCTGCAGTTTTGGTGACATGGCAGTTTGGCAGTTTTGGTAAAACGAGATTACATGAGTTCTGTCTCTGAGAAAGTTACCGAAATGGGAATATTTGACTTTGGAAATTGTACAAGGCTTATTATTGAATCATTTTTACTTCCTGGTTGCACACGACCCTCCAGAGTTCCATTTTAATCTTAGGTGGTAGTTAAAAAAATTCTGTGTGAGTTCTTTTGTTGCACTCAAGCTTTTTTCAGTTTAATGATGCTTTTTGAATTTTCTTCCTTTCCCACTGTGGTTTAGTCAATGCATTTCCATGTCTTCATATGATTTTTAACGTGGCTTGGAACATGTAGTTTCACTTTTACTTAATTATGTAGAAATTAAATGACAAATCACTGTGGTAAATTTTATGTGTCACATGATACAAACCTCTTAAAGCAAATATGTATTCACATGTTGTTCACTGATATTTACCCAAAGAACAAAATAAAGTAACTGTGTAGTCACAGCCTCTCTCATGTGCACAAGCCTGCTTCTGGGTCTGATTCTCTGCCATCACCAGAGCACACTACAGGCAGCAGAGGTGAGCATGACACCTGCTCTGAATAGTTAAAGAAGCATAGCCTTAAATGCCACCTGATATTCCTGTTTCTGTTCTGTAGGTGACTTTTTCATTTGAGAAAAAAAAAGTATGAATTGATAAGCAAACACCAATCTGTTACTGACCTTGCTCATCCAAAACAAACAATAACTAAAAGCAAACAAAGCATGGTGAATACAGTAAAGCTCCCAGAGAAAAGAATAACCAGCATTTGGTAACTTTGTATGAGACCAAGTAAGAGACACTAATCCATATGTTTTACATATCGTAATTTTATGGAATCAAATTTCTCACCCTAAGTAAGGTTTCTCATTTAGTGGGTCTGGGTGAGGTTATAGAATTTGCATTCCTAACAAACTCCTGAGGAATGCTTGTGCTGTGGGTATGAAAATCACATCATAGCTTTCTGTTCAGAACCATAGACTTTCGTATACTAAGCTCACAACAACCATGTGAATCATTATTACTCTTTTTGTGTTAATAGTAAGAAAATTGAAGAAAAAGTGGTTAAAAGATCTGTTAAAGATTACACAGCTGATAAGGGGAAAGAAAGAGATTAAATCTAGGGTCATCTGAATCCAAATGCCAAGTCCTTTCCACAGTAGCATAACAATCTTTTAAGAGGAAACAGAAAAAGTGGTTGTTTCCATCTAGTTTGTGTCATACTGAGGCTTGTGTTTAACAGACAACAGGGCATCACCTTCCCGTCTAAGAATATAACACTCTGATTTTAATAGGTTTACTGGTGGTTGGATTGTTAAACATTCTTTCCAATCCATTCATTTTATAAAATTCATAAAGAGTTTCAGAAATGAATCTAAAATATTCATCTAATTTTTTCCCTTCTGGCTGACAAGCATACATTCTTGTCTCATTGGAATCAATGTCCAATCCAGGAGATCAGCTGTCATCACTCTACATTTAGGTCCAAATAAACAGCTGCACCAGTGTCAGATGGAGGAGCATGTCTACCAGGGAAATGAGGGCTTGGGATGTCATTTGGTTAGAATGTCAGTATGTGGTCATCACCATAAAAACAAAAGCATAATCAAGCAAACAAAGCTTATGAACAGAGTAAGTCTTAGATGGCATAAGTAGAACAAGAGAGGTAATAGAATAGAATAACATCCACATAAATATGTTCGGTAGAAGCCAGAATAATGGTCCCAAATATGACCCCATTCTATTCCTTACACTTATGAATATATTAACTAATATGCAAAAAAGGACTTAGCACATATATTAAGGACCCCCAAACCCTAGCAATTTAACCATAAGTGTCCTTATAGGAGGGCTGCAAAGACTCAGAGCAGACAAAGATTTGAAAATGCTGTTTTGCTAGCTTTAAAAATGGAGGAGGCTAGAAACTAAGAAATGCAGTCAGTAGATGCTGGGAAAGCAAGAAAATGGATTTTCCCTAAAGCCTCCAGAAGGAAAGCCGCCCTATTTACACCATGATTTTAGCCCAATGACAGTCATTTCAGACTTTACAGCTCCAGACTGTAAATAATTAATTTTTTTTTTAGTCACTAAGTTTGTGGTCATTTGTTACAGCTTCAGTACAAAACACCTTGTATCTAGAGCTTCAGTGAATGATCCTATCCTGACTACAGCTAATGTATCACAGGAAACCACTGTGTCATGGCTCAACCTCAGCCCATATATTCTGTGAGATACCACTGAGAACAAAGAAGCACTATTCGCTATCGATCTTAGCATCCCTTCATGCTGTATCCGGCCATCTTCACTCTGGAGCCCACCAAGGTCTTGGTCAGCAGCTGAAGAAAGCAGGATAATACTTGCTCAGTTGGTAGAAGTTAGGTACACCAGAGGGTGTGCTCTGATTCAGGGCTATGCATTATGGCATTGCACAAAAGGCCCAGAAATAAAAGAAACCAGGGTTCAGAGTGAACTGTGGGCTCTTCTGCCAAGGGCTGTCCAGATACTGGGTATAACTCAGTGTGCACTCCCTTGCTAGAAATGGTCCTGGGCAGAAGTTGGCTGTTCTCCTCTATGCATAGAGCTAGTGCCTGCCAGGACGACAATATGAGAACTAAGTGTTCCAGCCCCAATAGACTAGTATGCACTTTTCACTTTCATTGGTTAATTAATGAAAATATAAGAAAAACTTGATTTTAACATTCCATCACAACAGAAGCCTAACTTTAGGATCTGTTTTAATCTAAAGGTTTTTGTTTGATTTATTTATTGATTTATTTTGAAATATCAGGTGGAACTTGAGAAAAAACTGAACAAACTGACTTCAGGGCAGAAGTTACAAAGCCACATTAGCAAAATGCTAATGTGCTGCATTGGATCTAAGCAGATGCAGACTTATGCAGACTTCTGACGTCTTGCTTGTCTTTTTCACCTTCAAACACCAAATCTCTGCATCAAAGCACATGTTATCTAATTTCCCGTGGACATTTCCAGAGGCTTTCATTTAATCGTATTCACTGTGCAGACACTGCTTTGTGACTGTATCTCCAGGGAGAAGAGTGCCAGACAGACGGCAAGTTGTCGGCTGAAAGGAGCAGACAGCCTTTAAACTCCAGGGCATTTCTAACCATCCTTAGCAATGTTCGTGAAGAACTAGACCTTATGTGTCAACTATTTACAGACTCTCCCTTTCTACCCTCCTTTCATCCTTCCACACCACAGTCTCTGCCCCAGACCCTAGCAGTCAGCGGGCGAAGTCTCTTTCCTAGACAATAGGTGGCAAGTGGATTCTCTGGGCAGCTCCAGTACTCTCTTCAAAATGCACTCAGTCCATGTAAAACGGAATGGACTGCCAATGTGAGTTTGCATGCAGTGCTTTATGTAAACAGCTAGAGACATATTTTTATAACAACAGTACAAATAGTTGATGTGCCGATCACAAACTGATGAAACTTCCTAATACTAACTTCCACATTTTATCTAGTGGTTTTCTCTTCATCACTGACATCACATTTCCATAACTGTAAAAATGATGTGAATGTACGAGTTAGGAAAAAATCAGCATTGTTTCCTACCTTTCATTTTTGATGCCAGAAATGTTTTCAAATTCATTAGATTACACTTCCAGTATTTATTCTTCAAAACCAAACTTACTAATACTTACATCTTCTATTTTCTGATGATGCATACAATCTGTTCAATATTGTTTATTTCTTATATTAGCCATAAAAGGAGGTTGTGTTACAGCTCTTATATAGGTGACCACATTAAAGGTTGGAGAAATGAAGGAACCTGCCAAGGCAGTGAATAACTCAAGTAGGACTTAAATTTGGTGGGTGAATTTAAGAATCCTAACTCTAAAATCCACTAACCCGTGAGGCTGTCTCTAAAGCTTGACTTAAGAATGAAAATACAGTCTAACCTGTGACATGGTTAGTAGCACCATTTTTAGAGGGAAACAGAAAAAAAAGCAAGTAACCTTTTACCACACATAAAAATTAATTAGCTAGCATGCAATATTTGTACCTAAGTGTTCAGTGCAAGTAGGAAGAAGTTGGTGTCTGCTGGTAGGAGTTAAATAAATGATAAAGGAGATGAAGAATAGAAACAGATAGCGCTTAAACTATTACTATATTTAAAATGAACCTCTAGGTAATCCAGCCATAAGTTTAAATAGTAGAAGCTACAGAAGAAAAGGTTGGGTCTCTTGTGGAATTAAAAGATTATCCATTGCCCCATTTTATTTTGTTCAAGCTTATTCCCTTACTATTTTATCTTTCTTTAAAACTTAAAGCCACTGTCCAGAATATACATCTTTATTATGATCCAGCTAAAGTCCAAAAACAACGTGGCTTAGTCATGACAGCAAGTATACATGAGAAGAACATTTGGATTCTCTGCTGAAATGTCTGCCTGATACAAACAGCAATGACTTGAACAAAACTGATAAAAAGAATACAACATGTTTCCTAAGGATAGACACATATGTAGCATGTGGTTTTCTTTTATCACTCAGGGCTTACTTTCTTTTTACAAATGAATACTATTTGTAATATTACTCATTTACAAATATGTTAGATTGTGAAAGATATATTTTAGAAGTAAGTATAGTAATTCAACAGTTATATCTTAAGCACTCAATTCATGTAAGTATTCAAGTGAATTTTTAGAATGAACTGTATTTGACTTTAATGCATGGGACAGGTCACTTTAATGCATAAGACAGGTCAACAGAGGAAAATATAATTTTGAGCATGAAATTAAATAATGATTTCATTATTATCTCTCCAGAACTTGGCATTGAAGCCTGCATTTATTTCCTCCCCAAATAAAAGCTGTAACTTCAAACTAACCACACCTGCTTCATCTTTGACATTTTACATCCCAAACCCCTGGAATCAGTTCATTTCCCAGACTTGCTTTTCGTATAGTTTGCATTCTCATTGATGTATCATGAGAATTATGGAACTAATATCCTAAACCTCTGTTCTTGGTGTACTAACCTGTGCCAACAGCCTTCAGACTTACCTTCCTAAAGCACGATTTTGATCACATTATCCAACATTTAAATTAACTTCAATGACTATAATTGTCTTAAAACATAAAATTACAAAACTTCTTCACAGACTCACAAAGCCTTAGTGACTGGTCCCTTGATGATTTCACATTCTCTGCCTTGAGTCCGACTAACAATCTGCCTCACCAGTGTGCTGATGTCCCAACCACTGGTCTTCCTCCAACTAAACTCAAACATGTACTGTACTACAGTGACAAACTGCAAGGTTCTCTAAATACTCCAAGGCTTGAGCTTTTGTTTGTTTGGTATGTTTTTATGTACATGTTATTTTTCCTGCCTCTACTAATGACTGCACTGACCTGTCTTTTATCTAGAAAATACTTTCTTGTCCTCCAATTTCTAACCCATATATTATACTGTTTTATAAACTATATTTACATTTGGATTTCCAGATCTCCTTACAGGGAACTGATCAATATTTTTTGTTTCCTTTTTTAATTTTTAAAAAAGCAAAACATAAAAAGGGTAGAAATGAAAAAATAACATTAAGAAATCATCTCTAGTTGATGTATTACATATTTTTCTCTTAGCCACATCATGTTCCATGTCCTCAGCTACATGGAGGGTGAAGAGGTAGGAAGATCACTTGAATCCAACAGTTTAAAAAAGATCTCTGAAATAAAATGAGATCCAGTCTCAGAAATATTTTTAATTGATGCATTATACTAAACATAGTTATTGAATATAACTGGATAATTTGATACATGTTTTTAATGTCTAATGAAAAAGTTAGGATGATTAGCATTTATTCATATGGTATTTTTTCCTCTTTGCTAAATTATAAATTTCTTACAGGCACTGGTTTCTAACCTTCAATCACTAGCAGCTAACATAGTGTCTCCTCTAGTGTCTCTCATGAAGGCCTACCTAGCTCCTCCCCTACTTGTAAATCTGCACTCAGTAGTAGTTTATTTTCCAAAAGAGTTGGTCAACCTTGTAAGTCTTACTTACCAATGCATGATATTATATTATGAAAATACATGTCTTTCTTATAGAAAGTAAATGCAAAGAAGATTCAGATTTGGTGGGTTATAGTGTTATGGGTGATAACCTAAGCTGTTTTACTTTGTTAGAAGAAATGCTTATAAATAATTAATTGAATAGTTTTGCTCTTCAATAATTAAAATATGTTTGTGGCTGTACATAAGATGAAGTCTAGATGAATTTGATGGGTTGCACATAAAACAATCCATTTGTATAATGAATTGGTATTCCTGAGTTCTATAGTTACAGAGAATTTTAATCTCTATATGGTGTTAGTGGAATCACTTATTACTTGAATTTTATTATATTTTTTATTAATTGATGACATCTTGTAGTAAACTAAGTGATTTTTTAAAAATACTGTTTTAAGAAATATTTAAATTGCTCCTGCTTAAAAGTGGTTTCACTGCAACATATCTAAGGCATGCAAGATATGTCTCTTTCAGAACATAAATTTTCATATGAAAGAAAACTATGCCTCAAGGGTAATTCTGTGATTTAGCAACTCTTTTCCTTCCATCAAGCTTTAGTCCTTAGGTTTAGATGAAAAAATAAAGGAGAAAATAACACTATTCTTTCTCTAGCTCCTTGACTAAAATAACAATACCTTTCCTCAGTCACTTGGCCAACCTCTTTCTGTTTTCATTCTGTGGTCTCCCTCCCACCAACCTCCACAAGTCATTTCACAGCTACTGTACATTCATCAGTTGGTAGGCATAGAGATATAACTGCACTAGAAAAAACAGGAGAACAAATATTTATCAAGCTCCTTCAAAGGACTGTGCTATTACATTATTTACTTTGTGCAACAACACTGCACCCCAATGTATACTGATGTTTATAACTGGAAACTGAGGCTCAGAGAGATAAAATAAGTTCTCCAGGATTGTACTCTTAAATTATGACTAAGATGATTTGAACTCATGTTCGTCAGCCCATTCCTCATGGTCCTTCCATTATGCCTCTTTATACTCTCCATTCTTCCTTAGCTGAAAAGTATGTCCCTGCTTTCTGAAAAAAGCTACTCAAGTTGAAATAATAGATTTTATGATAGAATTCCAACTCTCAGTGATCTAGTAAGGAAACTCACAAGAAGTATGCAAAAGAAGCGTAAGTTAGGAGTGTTTGAGTTATTTAGCTATTTCAACAAAGGTTAAGACAGGTACAAAACAGTAGCTTGGGGCCACTTGTAGATACCTAAATAACTATAGGTGCTCTCTACAGTCAATTAGTGGTCCTCGGCACCTGATACTCTTCTGCCATTGTAAAACTCAACCATCATTACTCTCTCAGTTACCATCTTTTGTCTTTTCTTGATCTCTATCTGTGGTCTACAAAGGACTACTGAATAGTTCTATTTTCATACCTGGCATCACCTCAACCCCAATATACCTGAACTTGTTCTTCAGTATGTCAAACACCTCAGGAATAGTTTCTTTTCATGTTTCTGTTAATTAAAACAAGTTTTTCTGCTTCCCACTTTCACACACAAGCCATGCTTAATTTTCCCCTCTCTTCAATTTAAATAATATTCAATCAAACAGTTGATGCTATTTAGAATTTTTAAGTTTTGACTTTTTAATCAGTTTTTACTTCCACAACTCCTGTACAAATCAAAACCTTATCGTTGTATCTCTGAATTGTCTGTATTTCACACAGGAAAAATATCTATATACCTAACAAAGTAAAAAATATCCAGTATGTCCCCACTTTTGCTGAACAGTAAATTTCTGATTCATAACCCTTCATAGTATCATCAGTTAAACTTTTTTGCCTTTAACTTTTATCTCATGTTCCTCTTAATCATAAATCTTACTCATAAATCAAGGTGTTGTACCAACGAATCTTAAAGAGTTCTGGTACATTGCTGTTGCCATGAAGTACTTACAAAGTATGAAACTCATCTCCAGTAGTCTTACTCTTTCCATTTATAGACTTTTCCTTCACTGTGTAGTGTACAGTTAAAAACATGCATATGCTATATCCGTGACTTTACCACTCACTGCAATGGCTATGGCCATATACACACACACACACACACGCACACACACAGCCTTCAAGACACTATGATGTATATGATATCTTATTCTTGTAATACTTGTCATTTCAAAATTTCTTATATGCTTTCAACTTTTATAAATTTGCTGTGGTATATGGAAAATATCCTTTCTCAGTTTTGAATGCTGTAGCATAGATCTTTTATAGGAATAGCTTCCTAAAAATAAGAAGTTCCATTTGGCCAAATTCTAACCAAATTATAACAAACAAACACACATATGTATGCATACACCTATTCATACAACATAGATAAATGTATGTGTGTTCTCATTGAATATAATGCAAATATCACTGTAATGGAACATAGGGTGATTCTGGAATATGTTAATATTCTGACTATGTACGAGTGCATCTGGAACTTTACACTGAGAATATGTCATGTACCATTTATGGATAATGTGGTGAATAAAACAAAATCTCAACTTATACAGAAATTCAGGTTTATTAAGAAGCAATGGCAATAAAACAAATATGTAACATAGCCACTATTAAAAAATAAAGCACGAGTTTCTAGAGGAAGGTAGACTGTAGACAATTTTAGGTATTTTGGATGTAATAAAATGAACAGCTTCTTTGAATAAATTGAAGAGAGAAGAAAGTGAGAAATATGACAGAGCTGAAAAATAAAGGATAAGTGTAGGCAGAAAGAAGAATCAGTGAAAAGAAGATGGCAGAGTAGTGTCATTTTAGACACCACTAAACAGTGCATAAACAATTATTTGTGGAGTAAAACAAAAAATGCTAAGAGAAAAATATTGACTAATATTTTATTATCAGACTAGATAAAGTACAAATTTTGTATTTTGTTTTAAATGTACAATGTAACAAGAAAGTTGACAATGAAATTGATACTTAAAGGGACTTATGAGGTAAAATTAATATGTCAAAGAGAATTTTCTGGTTTCTATACATGAGAGAGAATATATAGTGGCAAAAATAGACAGGGAACATTGGACATGTAGTCAACAAACTGTGATGGTTTCAACTAGAAAGTACAATGATGGGGCTTAATGACTGATTGCAACTGTGTATAAAGGAGACGGAAAAAATAAAACAGGAAACCTAGGCATTTTTCGTGTAGCAATGGGAGGATCTGGAGCAATGAATTCAGCCTTGTCAAGGAGATATTTGAAAGGGGAAACCAAGAACTGAGTTTGGCTACATTAATAATATGTCCTATGATCTCGGAGGAGAACAGACTAAAATAAACAAAAGGGTACAGTTAGGAAGAGCCACTTGCATTTGATGATGACAGGAGTTAAGGAGCAAAACACCTGGGATTTGGGGCTTGGTAAAGGAGAACAAATTTGAAGAAAAGTGTACTTGGTTGGCAATATTAAACGAAAGATATCTAAGTAACATCTATGTGTACAAGTCTAAGATACTGCTAGAAAAACTGGTGTGAAAATCAGAAGATTTTTGGTTTTTGAAGAACCATTTGAGAAAGCCAAGGAGAGAGTTCAGAGATAGGTGAATAAAAGGAAGTTTGAGATTACATAAATAAAGGGAAGTCTGAGAACTAGTCAAAGAATTTCTGAATGGTAATTATCGCCTGACACACAGACAATCACTGATATAAGGGAAGAGAGTTTTAAAACTCCACACATGATCAACGGTTCCCAGTTAACAGAAGACAAGTTAGACGGCTGAGCTCATCACCTGATATGTAACTGGCTGTCTACTGGGGTTTAGCCAAAAGCAACATTAGGCTTCATCTCTTTGAGAAAGTCGTCTCCCAAAGCCCAGGTAAAGAGAGAAGTCGCTGCTTGTTATGCAGATGGAACAGTCACATTGTTGCCTGCTGTAATCCCATAGCATAAACTTTGATACAATGTGTCCCAGATACAGACCGAAGACTCATAGCTAGGAATCCTGTCGGTACCAGGATCACTACAACTCCCTGGAAGCCGTCTCCAAACCTCTATTTGTAAAAGGTTTCATTTCTTGACAGCTCACTTATTTATGTTTCATGTTTCTGAACAGACTGCATTATATAGCCACAGGTTTCTAAACTGGGGACTGACCATAAGGCACAGGCAAAGGATCTCAGGGGATACAGCAACCCTGCCAAGAAAGAGCATGACACACCTACTAGGACTGTGCTGCCAGGTGCAGGCTGACTGGGTCCTCAGAAGTATATGATAAGCTCGACCCCTAGAGGGCAGCAGAGCCTCAATGGAGGGGCAGAAGCACCAGAGCCAGGGTTAGACAGTTTCACAAAAGGCGACAAGAGAGGACAACACACACATTTACGGAGAATGGAACAAATCAAAGGATTCGAGAAGGTAAGTAATACAAACGATAAAAAATCTCAAAGGTGCATACCAGGTATCAAAAACAAATGGGCTAAAAAAGAGAATAGCTGTCCAGCTGTCAGTTGAAGGACAGCAGGGTCCTCTGCTCTGTGAATGTTATTACCCCAGCATCAATAATAAATAGGTAGCATTTGCTAAGGAACTGCATTATTCACCTTATTTCCTGCCATCATAGATGACATTTTAAGAACTAGAGATATGACAATAAATAAATTACTGTTCTTTCCCAGATAATTCCTCTTCTTGTAGTAGAGACAGATGCAAACAACAACTGTCAGTAAAGAATGATAGATGCTTGAAGTCTTCATAAAGGACACTGAAGGTACACAAAAAGAAAATAATTAATAGTATGAGAGGGGGCAGGAAAGGCCTCAAAGGAAGACCACCAGATGGAAGGAATCTTGATTGTGGTATCTTCTTTCTCCTTTGACTGCTCTGGTTATTCCCTGAAATAATTCATCTTTATCTTCAGATTCATTTATTCTTTCACTCTGCATGTTTTTACTGAAGCTTAGCAGGATCCAGTGATTGTTACAGTTGCTAGGGTACGTATGCTTCAAGAAGGTTACACTGCTTTCTATGTGGATCACCAGCAAGGCAGTGAACTTACTCCAGTTTTCCTTTACTACCACTTTCTACGCCCCGCCTTCTTTCTAAAAATGAAGGACAAAACTAAGACCTTTAGTTCTGCTAGTAATTGAGACAGTAAAGAAAGGTAACAGGAAAAGAAAGTCATATACTTTCACTCCATTGACTTTTTATAACACTTAGGAATTTACTAATTGTGCATAACATGCTTTCAGGAGAGGTTTAAGTTGTAGGTCTGCCACATCGCTTTTCTATTTTACTTCACAAGTTTCAACTTTTCATCCTAGTTACACACAGGCATTGTTATATTTACCATGAATTTAGTTTTGCCTAATTGTTTGTCTATAGTAACTGTATCTGTCATCCCAATTAGATTCTAAACTTAAATCAAAAGACTTTGAATACTACTTTCTTAATGCCATGCCAGGGACTCAGAAGGTACAGAGTATGTGTCTAAGTATATTATTTATAGTCAGAAACACTGAATTTCATGTAGTTCTCTAGTCGATGAGATCAGCCACAGTAATCGCAGTATTTTTAGGGTCATTAAGCAGTATGTGAAAGGCTGGAGATTTAGCACAGCAGCACAAGCTCCTGCCTGGCATATGTAAGGTCGTGAGTTCAATCCCCAGTACCAAAAAAAAAAAAAAAAAAAAAAAAAAACAAACCAACAACAACAAAAAAAACAACAATATGTGAAAAATTCCTAACACAGTGCCTGTCATGTATGCTTGCTTGAGGTTTCACATTAGTTATCCCTTTGATAATTTTTATTATCTTAAATCTGGTGTCCTAGAGTGTAAATTTTAAAGTACAACAGATCAAATGTGCTTCTCATCTTGCCCTTTATGAAGACCTTTATTCTAAAAACCATTTATCAAGTAAGTGATATTGCTCAGAAGCACTGATGTAAATTAGCTCCAAAGTCAGTACATTCAGTTGTGGTAATATGTTGCCTACGTCAAACTAAAGTCAACTCAGGTTTACAAATATCTGAAGTATTATATATTTATCTACGTGTGTATTTTGTATATGATTATATGGAGATAAGTGTGTGATTATCTATGTGCATATATACATGTGTATACATCTATAGATGTATATGTAAATTCACTCTATATATGCATATATATGCTATATATATATATATATATATATATATATAGGCTTATATAAAAATGAGAAATTCAAAGTGTAAAGAACCAAAATGTATAAAACATATTTTGAAATAGGAAGAAATTGTTCAAAAGGAAAGAAGAACTAGGGAGCAAGGGGAGGGGGGAGGAAGTAAAGGAAAAGAAAAAAATGAGCAAAGAATAAAAATGCAAGCAATGCTTTGTAAATAAGGAAGGGAAGAGGGCTGCAGGAAGGGGAGGGGATGGAAATGGAGAAAAAAAATCAAGTTATATCATGTACTGGTACAAATTCCCTATGATGATTGTGATCATTATGTATATCTAAATTGTACCTATAAATTTAATAAGAAAAATTGAAATATACTCCAATTGAAGTATCTATAAGTGTGTGTTCTCTGTGTATGATTATATGGAGATAGGTGTGTGATTCCCCATGTGCACATATACATGTGTATACCTATATATGTACACATGTTTTCTATATATATATAAGTATATACTTATGTATGTATTTATTCATAAATAAGCTCTTCATATACATACATACATACATACATATGTAGAGAGAGAGAGGGAGAGACAGAGAGATCCCACAAACCATCCCCTGCAATACTGAGATCTCTCCATTTGTACAGATCTTGCCTTCACAGATCAATCAACCAGGTTTTGAAACCATTCCAGAAAAAAAATCTTGCACCACAACCAAAGATACAGATTTATTTTTCTCACCATTTGCCAAATGATACAGTACAAATATTTAATAAAATATTGTGTTATATTACATACTATATATCATCTAGAAATGATTTACCATATATGGGAGGAAGCACACAGGTTATTTGCAGAACTACACCATTTAATGTAAAGAACACGCAAACCTTGAGACTTTTTTTAAAGAGAAATTTTTTAAAGTTTCAAAAAAAGACTATAGAAGAGTAGCGATAACTAATTCACTGCATACTGTTATCTTCATAGTAGTTATTCAGAGTACAAGATATAGGCATGAAATATTGTCAAAACAATATTAGCACAAATCTTTATTTTCAATGAGCTAAGGGAAACTAGGTATATAACTATGTTAACTACTTTGTGTGTGTGTATGTGTGTGTGGATATATATATATATATATATCCCTTTTCCTTTCTTTCTCCTCTCCTCCATCTGTTTCTTTCCTCTTGAAGAGTTTCTTCCCAATTATATCTTGGGATTTTGTTATCTACAAAGGATCCCCGAAAGCATCCCCTGCACATACCGAGGGATGAAGAAATGTATTTGTGTAACTGCGTATCACTTTCATCTATGATAAACTACTAGTTCATAACAAGTACCTAAGAAATACTAGTAAATGTTTTCTTGGGTGCCCTCCATCATAAAACTGTTCACTTCCTCTTATTTTGACATGTTTCATTTACCATGATAGATATTTGCCTAGAAGTACCAAAATTAGTAAATCCATCTGTTGTAACTGTATGTGATTATAATAATCATAAAACATTACACTAAAACCAGGAAAGATATAATTCCCTTATGAAAAATAGAATGCAGTAGAAAGTGAATCTCTCATCACAAACTGGTGACCTCAATCCCCTCCTTCGACTACGCTGGAGTAGAGATGATTCTTTAGAAACTTGTGTAAGAGCACAGCTTAGAGAACCCAGGACTTACCGAGGCTGCTTGTCTCTGCAAATGAAGCAGTGAAACATGTCTCTTGCCTCTGCTTTTGACTCCACACAAACATTTGGGGACTAGAAAACCCCAATCTCCTTTGCTTACTTCTACTTCTCCCTTGTTTTATGTCAAAATCAAATGCAATTTTAAAACCTGAGAAAAATAGCTTCTTTGAAAAATTATAAAACACTTTTTTCTTTAATTTTTCCTAAGTAATCCAGAAAGAGAGTGGTGAAAAAAAAAAAATAAAGGCAAGTGTTAGGCATGGACCTAAGACAAGAGGAATTAAACGAGCACCAAAGGCAGAGAAAGGGGACTACAGGAAGGAGGAGAGAGGCCAACGGAGCAACTGGGTGAGATAAGAACTTATGAAAGAATCCTGTGCATCACAGTAGGGAAAGGTCAAATTAGATGGTCTTAGATTTGGATAAGTATTGCCTTACTTGTTACTTGTTTTTACCATGTTCACAGCTGCATTCATGCAAAACCATCTGTTGAGTTCCTCCTGTCAGGTGCTTATTAAAACAGACCTTTTCCAGTTCCTGTGAAGTTTAGTCCACTAAGAGAGAGAGATAATGAACTGAGACTCAAACATGGGTCTTACTCCAATTCATGGTATTATGAAAGGGATTCTACAAGAGATTGACAGGTAAGACAGGCTGAGATGAAACAGAAAAGAATCTACGTTCTGTACTATTTTCAAATCCAGCACCAATTACAGCAGTGTAAATGAGGTATGTGGGACCAAGAAGATCATATGTGGTTGGTCTAGAATGGGCAAAAGCCAAAGATTAATTAACCTACAAGATTTAATAAACATTATACCAGCCCTGTCACTCACAAGGACTCATGGTGTTACAAAGAGACACGTGAAACAGGACAACATACTTTGTCTGAGCTATCATCTGTGAAAAAAAAAACTTCTGGGTTATAAAATTTATTAATAGAGAAGAACATAAAAGGTATGAAAGTAACATTATCAACAATTTATTAGTCAAGCATTTTATATAAATTATCTTACCAGATTTCTAATATTTAATGTTGCAGATTAGGAAGTTGTAACTGAGACTGTATAATCAATCTACTCGGCAAACATAATATGCTATAACCAGCTTCTGATTCTCGGGGCGGTGGGGGGTGACAGGTAAATTTCTCGGGAAATAGAGGTAGTTCAGGGTTTTTGTTTCTTTTTTTTCTTTTTTTAAGCAGGGATCGAACTCACAACCTCAAGCTTGCCAAGCAGTTGCTTATGCCACGGAGCTAAATCCTCGGCTCCTAGATTTTTTTGTTTGTTTTTTGTTTTTGAAGGTACTGGAAACTGAAGTCAGGACCTTGCGCCTGCCAGGCAGGCACTGAGCCTCTGAGCTGTATCTACAGCCCTTCTTTCTTGTTTTTAGTTTTAACTGTATGTATTTAGGAAATAGAGTATGATATTTCAATATATGTATATAATGTGTAATGATAAGATTAGGATAATATACATATCTATTACCTAATACATTTATCATTTCTTTGCATTGGGAATATTTAGAATCTTTTCTACTACATATTTGAAATACATGTACCCTCCTGGGCTACAGAACTTTAGAAATTATTCCTTCTGTACAACTGTGCCTCTATTCCTGTTGACAGTTTTTTCTCCATGCTTCTCTCCCTTGAACTGTTTCCAGATTCTGGTTACTCTTCTTCTATTAGACAAACATTTTAGCTTCTACATATAAGTGAGCACAGGCAGTAATTCTTTTTATGCCTGAATTATTTTGCTTAATGTACTCTATACTCTCCTATCTTGTAGGAAATGAAAAAAAAATTCCACTTCTTGTATGGCTGAGTAATATGCCAATATAGAGAGCCCTTCCCAGTCATCTCAATCTGGGAAGTTTGTATTTGTAATCTCATAGAAAAGTTATTGGAACTCCAATAAATTAATTGCAATCTACCACTTTCAGTGCAACTCATGGGAAGAATAAAGACACTAAGACATATTTATAGTTATGGGGAGCCAAGGAGGTCTTTAATCCAGCCAAAATACTGGTTGAACAGAACAAAGGCCTCAACCCAGGGCCCCACCCAATTCTATTACCTGGGAGTTAAGAAGGGAGTATCTTGAGGATGAGTGATTGCAAGAAAGGTAGGAAATATGTAAGTGCTCTGAACTGGCTACATACGTGGCCTGAAATCACTCTGCAATATGCAGAGGGAAGGATATGCAGAAAGTCAACTTCGTAACACAGTTCAGGTAGTACCTAATATTTTGAAGTCAGTACTTCAGTTCTGATGTATAAATTTTTCTGTCCTGAAAAGTCATAGCCTCTTATCTCGAGGCTCATCTGGCTGAAAGGCACAGACAGTGGCTCTTCATACTGCCTGGATCGACCTTGCTTTTTGGGAGCCACAGGGTAAGGAAACAGCAACCATCTCTTAGCTTTAAAGATTATGCATCAACACCTAAGACAGCCCTATTTACATTGCTTAAAGTCAATTGAATGGATAAAGAAATGGCCTAGCCAGCTCTGTACATATCAGTGTATAGAGATAGGACTGCGTTTAGCCAAAATGAAGACAGTTGCTCTTTATTCAAGGGGAGTCATCCAGGTGGCCCGCCACACGCCATTGTGTCCCAGGCTTTATGAAACCTCAAGTTCATATAATTTGAGAATTTTTAAGACACCTGCAGCATAATAATATGAAAATAGGAGTGAGATCCTGCAAGGGGCCATGGTGATTGACGGGTCCTGATTCTCCATCAGCTTCTGAACAAATCTGTTTTCATACTGAAGTGTAAAGTTTGAAGTCTATTTGTCTTCAGACAGAAAATCAAGTTGCAAATACAAATTACAATGAAGGTGAGCACATAGGTCTGCTCAGGTTTACTACTCAATAGGTAAAAAGGCTCAGGAGAGTAAAGTTCATAGCTCAAAGCAAAGAGATTGTAAAAAACGAATAAAAATGTTTGAAAAATAGACCAGTGCCTCTTAGGTCACTTAAAGACAGATGAAAGATGTAAATAGTGTCTGTAGATAGCATTCCTGAAATGAGAAATACACAGCATTATTAACCAATCTAGTGGCCCTGGGTAACAATATGTAGTTTCCCTATATCTTAGTTCTTCTTCCTTAATAAAACAGGGGTAGTAATAATACCTAATGGTTAAATTAGAAAATTCAGATGTGTTCTTTAGAACAGTGTCTGGTACATGCCAATTGTTTTGTAAACAATGGCTCTTAGGGACATTATTACCCAGTTTCATCTGACTTCAAGGCCTATGAAATTGTTTATGTACAAAAATGTAAGGAGAAATTCCTTTTGGAAAATAACTCACCTGTTGTTTTAGGAATGGTTTAACTGTAAAGTGTCAGAAACTTTAATGCTTTACTGAAATGTTCCTTGAGGCTGATCTTAATTGCCTATCAAGTTCTTCCCACTACTCAACATTGTATCCCTCCCTGAAATATTTTCCCTATTGAGGATGTTGTGTAAACTTCTAAAACACCTGAATATCATTTCAAACTCTCTATCTTCTTAGAATAATACTGATGATGTAACAAATAGCAAGGTAGGGGGAAAGTACACAAAGAAGAGGTAATAACATAAAATGGTTCATATCTGTAAACAACTTTTCGTAAGTGAGATTAAAATACATCCTGGGGGAACTTTCTGCAAGGTAAATGAAAATCGTTACTCAATACAAAACATATCACATTCCCATAATATTGCTATGCTGTAATTTATTAATGTATTCTCCAATGGTTAGTTGGTTCTTCTGCTAGGTTTTGCCATTTTCTGTAACACTGAAAGGAAAAATCTTTGTGCAGAAAGCTTTGAATGTCTGTTGAATTATTTCCCTAGAATAAATTTCTATGAATAGAATTAGTCATTATAGCTGATTCTTTACATTTTAATTTCTTATTTGCATTGCTTCCCCACCTGTCAACTTCAAACTTCCTTTATTTTTATAGAGCACAGTGTAATCATTCCTTGGCAGGAAATACTTTCAAACTTTATATTTGCTTCTGACATTATTTTATAGGGCTATTATTCATGCTCAGAATGTTTAATATGAAATTGTTGGGTGAATCAAGCCAGCATTTCTGAGTAAAATACTTCTGTATGTATACAGAAACCATAAGTTTTGATGGACTATTTAGACAATAATCCCAAAATACTTCTATATAAATACATCCAAGTTTGAGGAATGAAATCAAGTTAGGGAATTACTTTGCAATGTCACACTGTAAGAGTGAACATTTTAAAGTTGGTATTACTGTTTCTCTCCATTATGAAGGTCATTTATGACTTTCCTTCTGCCTTCATCAAGCACTTCTCCTCTATTCACTTTTACTTGGCTGAAATCATCTCTCTTGGCAACATTTTGGGGTTGTTGAAATCCTATACCCCTCATTCCTTGTCGGTCTTTGATGCCACACTGTATCTGACAAACCAACACTAGTTATCAGTTCTCAACCATCCCTCTTACAGCTTCCACAGCTTCGCGGTATTCCTATGTGAACTGCGGACAGTGGAAGGGCATTCTGTTTGCATGTTACCAGAGGGCCTGGAGGGTGATTTATTCTACTTAGCTCTGATATAGTCAAGTTTGACCTTTAAACAGTAAGTTTATTTTATGCTCCAAACTTAGCTCTACTAAGTACACTATTATCGTTATGAATGACCTTTTTGATCTTTCAAATATGTCACCAAAGTGTTTCTATAAGAGTTTCTATTAGCACACAATGGAGAAAAAAGGTAAGGTGTTAATAATTAGCATGAGATTTGGAGGTAAAATACCTGGTTTCTAGTCATCTCACACGTGTGACTTATTAGCTATGGGCACTGTGACAGAATATGAAAGTTTTTGAGCCATAGTTCCTTATCTGAAGAGTGATGGTATCATTATCCTACTGAGTTCCTTGAAGGAATTAAATAAGGAAAAAGTTTTTCCATAATATTGAAATGTTATTTAAATCTATATGATACCACAGCTCCTCTTATCACTTTATGATTACCATTATCCAAAATTAAGATTTCACTAAAGGAAATAAATACTATCTTCTGTGTGAGTTTCTTCATTTCAGAATTTCACTCTTGTCAATCATTTTCCCTAGTATCTTGAGAACTCCTTCCCTGTCGTAGTATGTACAGGCTGTTACAATACTACCTGAAATGGGGTGGCTTATGAACCACAACCAGTTATTTTTCACAGTTCTGAGGGGTGAGAAATCCACAATTAAGGAATTCTCACTTCAGTGTCTTGTTAAGGTTCACCTAAAGGTTCACAGATGGTGCTTTTTTGCTGTCTTCATGTGGTGGAAGGAGAATGAGAACTCACTGATGCCTCTTTTTTAAAGGTATGGGTTCCATTGATGAGGGCTCTTCCATCATAGCCTAATCACCTCCCAAAGGTCCAACTTCTTAATATAATAATATAATGTAATATTATATATAACCTTAACGATTATATATAACCTTAACGATTAGGACTTCAACCTATGAATTTTGGGGATAGCAAACATCTAGACTAAAGAACTGTCCAAAGTGGTTATTTTGCTTTTTCACTTTCCCAAAACTGAAATTTCACCGATTCTACTCTTATGAGTACTCTAACTTTTATTCAAAGGCCTAGGATTACTTAACATAAATTTGCTAATATTTCTTCCTTCCTGAATGAAAGTTTCTCCGTAACTTGATTCTCCTTGTATTCATTCACTTGTGCATACTTTCATAAAACAAATACTATCATCTATAATAAGTCTGGCTACTTCACAGGAACTGGGATGATAGTACTGAGTAAAGCATTTCTAAATTTATAGTTTCACAGCGCTTAAATCCCATAGAAGATTTCAATGAGGAAAGCAGACAGTACATAAAATAAATAAGTAAAATATAAACTGTGTTGCATAAATATTTCTGAAAAAAGCAGGAAACTGTAATAAGGAAGAGGGGATGAAGATCACCTTTCTGACTATGGTTGGTCAGGGCTGAAAGTATTGAGAAAGGGAAATCAGAGAAAAATTTTGAAAGAGGGAAGCTCAGATAACACCTGAACATAGCAAGGACTCTGGTGGTGAGATAGCTGGTATTCTCCAGCACCATGATCAGAGCTGGCAAGGAAGCAAATGAAGTCACGGGATCAGAGAGGTAGTAAGAGAGGGGAGAAACTATACAGTTCTTTGAGGAGGAGAGGAGGAGCAGAAGGGGGAGAGAATGAAAAGGAAGAGGAAAAAGGGGAAAGAAGAGGGAGATGAGGGGAGAGGGAGGAGGAAAAGGAGAAAAAGGGGAGATGTTAGTTTTTCTGTATAGTAAAACAGTTCAGAATTTATTCAGAAAGACAGGTAACTAATTGAAATGTTTAAGTAGAAAGGTGGTGATACATAAGGACTGTATTTTGACAAGATTATTCAGCATGCTGTGTGGAGATTGGATTGGATTGGGCTGGGTGGGGAGAAGTTAATACATTACGACAAAAGCAGAGCCTATTTAAGAATCTTGTACAGTTTTAAAAAATGATGGAGGCTGCAGCCAGTATAATGATTAAAGGCTGCAGTGACAAATGGAAAAATTCAGCCATTATACTCCGTTCAGGTGAGGTTACTGTTCTTTCCATCACTTGTTTCACAGAATACAGACAGAGGGGCCATCTGATTCTACATCCTCACACTAAAACTCTGACTTTTTGACATTTATGACCTCTAGTTTTTCCTCCATCTTTTGACTTTGCTTATAAATACTACTCTTGAATGGAGAATTTCTGTCAGCCCAAGTTCTGCTATTTTGCTGAGAAACTTTAATGCCCATATAAAGGATAAATCATTACATAGCTTCTCTTCCCACAGTTCTACTGAGTTATAATGTGTGTTATCATCTTACTTTTGGTGATTTACTCCTTTCCTGAAATCTCCCTCACATATAAAATATTCATTTCCAATATCCAACTTTCACTATTTTCTCTCCTTCCAGCTTCAGGCATCACTGCTAACACCTGATATTCCACCTAATATTCATTCAATGAGTTTCTCCATTTTACTCTAGTCTTTTATCTCATTTTAGACTCGTTTATTCATTCTGGATCATAAAGTCTGCATAAAACTCTCAGTAATTGAACATTCAGTGAATGTTCAAATGAAACCTTTTGGTGAGATTATACTGTATCACCATATAAATCCAGGCTCACACACCTCAGTGAAGAGAAGTTAAAGTTTTCTGAACAAAGTAAAAAGAAAAAAATCTTCAGGGAATACCAACAAAACCTATTCCAGAACAAATCATTCTAAAATCTCGTAAAACTTTTTAAGAGGTTTTCATGGCAAGGTTCTGGCCTATAAACACAAGCTCTCAAAGCAGAACTGAGCACAAATCAGTTTATAGTTTGTAAGAAAATGATTGGCACAAATAACCCTGAACTCACTAACTTTGGGGGAGGGGTGTTTGTGTTTATTTTGTGGGTTTTAGTGACAGCTCTCATAAAAAGAGGTTGAGTTTTAATAAAATAAGATGTTTAAGATCTTTTTCATATTTCACAAATGGAGATAACCTGGCAGAGTGTATTGTGAGAAACAGAGACAGAGACAGAGAAAGAGGAGCTTATAAACATGAAGTGTTAAGTATTTTTAATTAATTTATGAAGGATTTAATTGATTCACTTGGAAATTAGACTAGTAGAAAACACTCAAAATACATTAGGTATCCTTTTAAAGAAATTTATTGACCACCAGTAATTTCTCATTAGAATAATTATATTTCCATTTAGGCTATAGAGCAGCATTTTCTGCAATACAATTCATGAATAGGCAAAAAATATTTGTACAGACAGGAGTAGAGTCATTCACATGGGTACTTTACAATGGATTCTTTTCTAAGGTATTTTGTTTGGTGAAATGAAGCCTTCTTGATTTGGCTTGGTCTGATGTTTTAATAATTAAAGTCTTCAAGTTTTTCTTCTATTTTTCATGGCCTAGTTCTAAGTTTATGTGGTTGCATATTTCTTTTCCTTACCTTCTTATACTATTTATGGGGCTTTATGGGGCAGGACAGACAGATTTATCTCTATAGCCAAAAACAAAGCCAGTTATCTAGAACGTATAAGATGTTCAGTTAACTTCCACTGTATGGTGAACCATTACATTCATTTGGGCTTGATGATCCATTTTCATTCAAATACTACTTTTAATATTTTAAAAAAGGGAAATAATAGGAATCTTTTGCCATCAGGACCTATACTTATGTTAATTTTATTACAATATTTTATTTTACTTTTGAAACATTATAAAAATAAAGATAAAAAATTACAATATTCCAAGTTATATGATAGTTACTCATTTTACTGTCTGTTGAATACCAGGAATATAGATGAACTGGAACCACATCAGGTTCCATTTTATGGGGAAAAAGGTAATAAAACCTCAGCCATGGGTCCCTGAAAGCTCATGAAAGTTATTTTCTACCGACTAGGTTTGTGATTTTGATAAAGTCAGTCTCACTTTCTTAATTTAGCAAAGGGCAAGAATAGTGGTTTTCTAGCTACGAACAGATTTAAATTGACCAAACAGATTATTCTGAAAAAGCATATGGAATAATCTAAATTAAAAAAAAAACTGTCATTAACACATAAGGATTTATCTTGATCTACCTTATACGAAAATAGTATTAGGGATCACCCAACCTTTCTTTCTTTCTTTGTTTCCTCTTTCTTTCTTCCCTTTCTCTTTCTTTCCTTCCCTTTCTCTTTCTTTTCTTTTTCCTTTCCTTTCATTTCCCTGCCTTTCCTTTCCTTTCTTTTGTTCTCTTTCTTTTGCAGTATTGAGACTTGAACCCAGCACATTAAGATACATTTCCAGCCATTTTTATTTTCTACTTTGAGACAGATGTCACTAAGTTCCCTAGGATAGGCTCAAACTTGTGATCTTTCTGCCTCAGCCTCTCAGAGTGCTAGGATTACAAGCATGTGCCACTGTGGCTGGCCTATTTATTTTAGATTAAATCCTTAGTACCATCTGGGAGAGGCAAACTGCTAATTCTAATACAAAAGCTATGGCATCACATCCCAAAATGTAAGCAACCCAATACTGACTGTCAACTTTAATTTAATATTTACAAGAACCTCTCATATCCAAGTAAGGTATCTTCTCTCTTTTGGTATTGCAAGTGTCTAATATTCAGACATAGTAACACTCAGTGAAGATTTATTGTGCTAAAATTTAGCTTTTGGAAACCCAGATAAAGAAAGACAACACATTATAATGACTAAAAGCATAGATTATAAACTTTGATTTTATTTTCAAAGATCAGATTTTGTTTGCCTTTGATCAGTTTAACCTTTACTTAACCCACTGTATGGTAATAATAGCAAAGCTGTATTACAGGTTTGTTGACATTATTAAACTTAAGGTCTAGCACAGTATATGACACCTGGTAAGCACTAAATTGGTGGTAATTAATGATTAATATGCATTTTTTACATGCTGAGACTTGCATCCTTTTATAATTGCTTTTTACATATGATGAATTCACAGATTAATCAGAAATGAAAAAAAGTGATGAATTACATGTGGTTTCATTGAGAGGTATTACAGTCATGTTCAATTTTTTCTATATGCCATCGCAAGTATCAAATCAGACCACAGGTCAATCAATGCACTGAGAAGAATGAGTGCCTGTTTTGGCATGAGGTTACCCCCTTTGTGGTCATGGCTCCTCCTCAGCCTGGCAGTTAAAGCACACAATCACACCTTTCTGTTTGCTCCTGTCCTTGTTCATGCTCACCAGGTACAAAGACAGGAGACTGGCCCAGCACAAGTCGGAAATAGAATGTTTCACCCCCAAAGGGAGTATGGGGAATGGTGGGAGAGCAACAATGAGCAGGTAAGCAAACCGTGAGTGGCTTGAGGTGGTGTGACATAAATGTACGCAAGCTAGAGGAACAGGTGGCTCCCTAGTCTGGGTCCTCACTCAACTCTTGAGTCTCATACTGAGTATCCAATCTCGGGAACTAGTTTTCCGTGTTTGATTTGTAAAACTCATGCCATCCTCATGTGCAGTACGGGGAGCCTCCTGTCCCAGACGCTGCTGTCCCTCAGGGTTGTGCGCTTTGCATGTCTGAAGCCTTAGCTAACAGTCAGTCTCCCTTGAGTTTTAACTTATTGGTCTAATGGTTTTGGAGTTTGCAAAGTGAAAGAGATTGGAGGAAATTCACATTTCAGGGCTGTGCAATCACTTAATAAAACAAATGCAAAAGCTCAGGACTGGTTTTGAGGGAAAGATCGCAATTGAGGGAACACTCCCAACCCCTGATGTCGGATGAGCTTGGGAATTAATCTGATTTATTTTGAACGTAACAACGTCTTAGAGCCAAGAGCAAACACCATGTGAAACAGTGGACTGTAGACACGAGACGTTTTTTGAACTGAAATCAGGAAAGCTCATCCTCCTTTAGCTACTGTACCTTTGCAGCTCCTTTACTTTCCTATGTTGTTGACGAATACTCCCTGTCGCTGTGCTGTGCATGTTCTTTTGTACTAGGCACTTCCAGCTGAGCTGTTCTCAGTAAAGTGGGGTATTAACAACTATAAGCATAAACTGAGCTGTGTTGCATGAAATGAACGTGCTTATTTGCATGGGATTGGGTTTCAGCAAAAGGGCTCTGGAGATAAAGGCAATCAGGATTGTCATTAAACAGTTCCAGAATGCTGAATAAGCCTGCAGTTCAGGAATCACTTACCATGAACTACCTCTCCACTTCTAATTTGCTTTAGCATTTCCCAATCCATCTATGGTAGAGAGGGGTAGAGGAAAACTGTTGTACATCAGCCTGGATGAGGGACAGGGAGAGGACCAGAGAGTAGTGTCCATGTGTGTCTGCATGTGCTGAGAGTACAGCCTGAGATCCAGCTGCATACCGAGAAGACGATCTCACTAAATTCTGTTATAATTTCATCCCAAAACATTGTGGTTGCTTCCTCAGTGGTGGGCTCCTTCTTTTCAAAATCATGAATCATTTTTTTTCAAGGACCACTGAATTGCACAACTGTTGGAGGCAATTCACACGGTAGTCTGTGAAATGGTTCCCAGAACTATGCAGTGCAGAGCCTGAGAAATGATTAGCAGTAGTTCTGGCCAAAAAGCTGGCCAATTTTGTCCATAGTTCCCAAAGACAAGGCAATGAGAGTGCGTATATAAGTGTAGTATATACCGTTAGCCTTCGCTCTGTGCAGTTATCTTTGGATCTCGGTATTTCTAGGTGGGCCTCACTGGATAATTATGTTTGAGTAACTCAACAGACCACTATTGAGGCTCCTAGTTTCTTTTCACTTATGTTACAAACTGGCCTAATTTCCGTCCTTGCAAACTCGACAGAAACATCACTGTACCAAAGTGCATAAGGCAAAATGACTGCACTAAGTGAGCACTCAGGGAAAATGTCTCAGGTAACTTCTGATTTGAAATCTACAATGACAACACACGTGGCTGCCTGTCAAACATACTGTGAAAATTTTAAGTGTTAGAAGCTAGAAATCTGTTCTATAATAAGTTTCCTAGGCCATTCTAATTTAGTGAGTCTGTAAACTGGTGTTTTAGAATAATCACCTAGAAATGACATGGATCTTTCCATAGTAAGCATTACATGTCAACTATGCCGTCCAATGTTCACAGGAATGTTCAATCAATGCTTAGAAATCTCAGATCCAATTAATTCAGACACCAAGTTTGCCCAGTGCTGCCTTGACTGAGAATGGGAGTGGGGAATACAGACAGGGTGGATCGTATGGTGTAAATAGACACTAAATCAAACAGAACAAGCTTCCTTGGGTCAGATCCAGATCTAAACAGGAAGCTAACTCAATATATCTGCTTCAGGAAGGGTCCAATTTTTTCTAGAGCAGCAAAATTACATTTAACCTTTGTTTTCTTACTCATTTGAATATAAACAAGGTAATGTGAAGACTTATGACAATGCTGGGGAAGAAGGAAAGAGACATTTGGTGGAAGTAATGACTTAAGCCCCACAGATAGGTAGAGTTAATTGGACACAAGTGATCTTTTCTAATTTATTTTTCTTCTCATTTCTTTAGCAATAAAAATCTAATAGAGATAGTTGGGTGGAGTTTTCAGTGCTCTTATAAATCTTTCAGGGAACAGAAAAGTTCTGCAGATAAACAAAAAAGGGGGGTCAAAATTCACAAGGCCTTTATATCTGTTATGCTCTCCAACTTATTTGGTCACATAAATATACCCATATAATAATATTTATCTGGGAGTAATAAGGTTAAAATAAAAATTAAGAGACAATATGTCAAGGAGGGAACTTACATAAAAACAGTTTCTAAGTAAAGGACTTGTAGTGATTAAACACAATTTTCTTACTCTAGAATTGAAGGGCTGTGGAAAAGATGATGGTGTACATGAGGTGACTGCTGGTACTTTTAGTACCAACTAGTAAGGCTTTCTTTGTAATCCACCCCCTCGTCTCCCCCAGCTGCTTCCCTAATCAAGCCTTACGTTTACTTTGCAAAGATCTGGGCTGGTTCTGTGGCCCTTACTGAACACCCTGTCCCAGAAAACCAAGTATTATTCCCTATCTCATGTATCTAAGTTTCCTATGATGAAGCGATAGGATGGACAGGACTCCATAACTGTATGGGATGATTCTCTTAAAACTAGGAGCCACAGAAGAGAAGAAAAGTTCTGGACTGTTAGTTCACCTCTAACACTGTCAGAGCCTTAAGATGCTCCCTTAGCTCTGCCCTCCTCACTGCATCCCCTCATTGGGAAAGAAATGAGAACTTTGTATGTACTTACAACACTCTAACTTCCTAGAATAGTATGTTGCAATTTTTCCATTGTAAGAAAAAGCTTTTTTTCTGTCCAAATGTATTATAACATGTTGTCTTTTTGTGCATTCAAAGTGGAAAATCTGAAGTATTTTTCAGGGTTCAATCTTACTGATTGCAGGAAAATTTAAAGTCCTAAATAGGGAAGTGCTGAAAGAACTTGAAGTTCTTTAAACTCTGTTACCATGTCAATTTATACCAAGGAGTCCCATCCTCAGGAATGAGGATAACCTCTATAGTGGATATTACTAACTCCAGCCTCAGGAGGAGAGTACCATCGGAGTACTTGTTGGAGTCTGCATTCTGATGTGTTCATGTCGTGCTCCACGAGGAAAAATCTTCCACTTCCTGAACTTCCCACTCTCTCTTGTAAAAAGTGGTTCTTTATTCAAGAAAAACTGACAGATCAGTAGATCCCTATCAGTGTGAGAAAAAAAGGAGGGTGATAAGGAATTAATTTCATGATGAACAGAAAGAAAAATTTTATTGTTACTATTTCATGATATCAGTGTGTGAAATGTTAATTTCAAACAAGTAACTGATTTTCACCAAGTATATGCCATATCCAATTTTAGTGGGTAAAAATGTTTAATGAAGCTTTAGAAAATCTAGTAACACTGATGTAATAACAGTATTATAAAACTGATATGATCTAAGGCTTGAAAGATAGACCTAAAAGATGATGTCTGTGTCAAAACAGTTTTGCTTTTCATCCATTGTTTCTTTCTTCACATAAAGCTTATTTATGAACCAAAAAAAGCCTATGTAGATAAATGAACAAGCCAAGATTAAGGGCCTTGAATTTCTTTAGTATATGAGGTAACAAAATCAGAAAAACTAATAATTGCAAAATTAATATGAAACTCTTTTCTACATGACAATATATCTCATATAATCAACTAATTTAGACCAGTAGTAATTATGCATTGTAAACATGTACTAATAAAAAAATAAAAACTGAAAAAATAATAAATTGAAGAGTAATTAAAAGCAAATAATAACAAACCTAGTTTAAGTCTTCAGAAATAATAGGCACACAATTGTATAAAAATCAGGGTCTAAAAAAAGAGATAGACTCTACTCTTCTATTACAGTACAAGCCAGGTAGTTGCTTAGCAATAGATCAGTAATGTTGCAGTAGTGTTTACTTCCCTCCTCTCCAAAGTAAACTTCAAATTAATATTTATTTTATATTTAGAGATCTAAAAACCTATGTTTAATGATAACAATGATTACTGTTACTACTATACATATTCAAGACACTGTATGTATTGTTTCTTTATATAAATTGTGCATTAAGTTTTCACAAAAGCATGTAGGAAACTATTCTCCCTTTCTATGGTTCATATGAGAAAAAATGAGGTTCAAGAATATCAAATAATTTAAGTATTAGAGTCATTTCATGAAAATTCTAAAATTAAAGAGAACTTAAAATCTAATTCAGGTACTAGCCAGGGTAGGATCAGTTCAACTCTATAATCTCCATTTTCTGTGAAATGAAGACCATATAACACTTCATTATAGTTCCGTGAAAATTAAATGGTCTATGCAAGTAAATTACTAAGAATATTCCCTGACACACAGCAGACATTCATTAATTTTAGATATTACTGTTATTACTGAAGTTTTGGCCTTATATCCAGCTACAATGGTTATTTTTATAAAAATCAATTTTGATAAGTAAAAATGAAAGCTAGTGTGTTTCCTCTTTTAAAATTCACACTGTCCTGTGGTTACTATAGAAGCATCTGTTGTAGTTAGGGGTTGCAAGAACAATTACATACAGGACACAGAATTTATAACATTATTTTAGGATGGTCACTCAGAGTTAAATACAAGAAAGTGCAGGAAATCTGTCCACAATCCTAAAGACCTAGAAAATCCAGGCAAGGGCCTGGATCCCACAGCAATGTCCTGCATGAGTCCATCTGAAAATGTAGAGCCCATGACAATGCTTCCCACAAGTCTAACTGGAAGTCTAGAGCCCACAATAATGACTCACGCTAGTGTTTTACAGATCTGCACAAGAAAGACCCCAAAAGTCAGTGGAAGACGCTAGAAAGTCTATGTCAGTGGGATGAAGGGTCTGTGCCAGTAGGTTGATTGTTCTACACTGGAGCCAAGAAGTGACACTCAAAATAGGGACCAAGGTTCCCCGGAAAAGTACCACTGTCATCCTCAGTGACAGTGAAGTCCCGAGCTCCTCTGACAATGAGAACAGTCATGCACATATCAGGAAGTCAGCATGTCAAGCTTCTCCTAGAGATTAAACAGCACACATCTACCCCTCCAGAGCCAGGAAGCAATGCTCAGTATAAAGAGCAGAGATGCCCCAGAGTGACCTACTGCCATATTCAGTGACAAGGTTCTGAGCTCCTCCAATGATAATGGCCAAATTCATATCAGGGAAGCTAGCCATGACAAGCTCCTCCAGAAGAACCAATGGCTCCAAACAATGACACTTGCGAGAATCCAAAAATGCCCTCCTGTTCCTCTCCACATCTCCTTTTATGCTGGCAACTTTCCTCAGATGGGCCATCTACACTCGACACCACCCTGATTTAATTCAGCTGGTGTTAAACTGACTTGGACCAGTTCTTAAGCCATAACAGCATCCAACACTTAGTGTACCGCTGTTTTTAAATGCTTTATCTGTATGATCTTTTATTTAGTCTTTGAAAACAAGTAAATGGTAAAGCCCAAATAGAGACACAATTCAGTCTGATTCTGGAATTTACATCCTTATGATTAGGATACCTGCCACCTAGAATATAATTCAAATTTACACTTGAAATACAAGGCTCTTCAAAGACTGACTCCTAACCTAGATATTTCAATCAACCATCAATAAAAGTAGAAGGAGAATCTTTTGGTATGTATACAGACTGTTTGAGGAATCATGGCATATTAGGAAAGTATAAGAAAATCTTTACCCTAGAGGTGATCATAATAAAAATAAAATTCAGCTGATAGAACCTGCAAGATCAACAGACTGCATTAAGGTGTTGTATCTGCAATCTAGATAATAGGTCCTAGACTTTGAGAAGAGACAGATAACACAATTACAAGGTCAGGTTTCAAGAATTCTTAGAATAAAACTTCACAAATTATTCTAAGGCACCCTAGACCAAGTGCAGAAGATATTCCGTGAGAGCGTGCAAATGACAATAACAGCCAGCACTATAAACTATATGCACTTTTTACAAATTCTCAATGAATGCTTACATAATAAAATCTCAAGAAATCATACAGAACTTAGTTTTATTTTAACTTATTTAACCTACATATTTATGAGCCACCTGTTTTCATTATTTGCTGTACATTAGCCAATAAATTTTATAAAAATATATCAATCAAAAAGAAAAGATCAAAATCATGTGTGCTGAGTAGCTTATACTAATCCTCAAAATCTTAAAACAACTTCCTAGGGAGACCTTTTAAAAGAGTTGCATATTCTCAAGATAGCTAATGTTTGGTGGTTACAATAGAAATTACTAGCTTTTATAAGGGCCACAAGGATACAGTAAGTTCCTAATTCCTTTCGCTTATTTTTCTAAGAGAATCACTAATTACTGAGAGTTATTATTGGACAGTCTTCTCTTAAGCCTTTGAAAATAGTAACAGGAGTGCTTATATTTCATGACATTCTTGTCTTAGTTTCTGCTCGACTATCTTCTCATCTAATACCTGTTTAATTGGAAAATGAAGGAGCAAGTCAAAGTTGTCTGCAAGACTGCCGTCCCTATGAAATATATATTTTAGAACTACACTCTAAGCACAAATTCACACACACACACACACACACACACACACACACACCAAATATACACACAATTTTGTAGATAACATTATTTATATATGAGTGCATGTATAAATTTGCATGTATTTTACTTGAGAAAATATATGTAATAGCTTATAATCTCTTGTAGTAAGGAAGAAAGAAATCAAAGTAGGTTCTGATATAACAAGTGCAAAATCAAAACGGTAGTAGCCTGACATACATACTCAAACACAAACTCATATACTTCAGAGGAGTAAGTAAATTTTGAAAGATGCTTTATATTGGTAGATTCAACTCAATATATGATTAAAATTCTGTTATTATGTCCACTTATTGTGCCCTGCTAGGTAAATAATACTGAAATGCAGCAAAAGTTGCTCAGCAAAGCAACTTTTAGAGTATTCTAAAATTTTAAATCAATTATTTCCTTTAATTTCACATTTTCTGAATAATTATGAGTTGACTCAACACAAATTTATTTACATTTAGAAATATTTCTTACTTATATATAAATCTGTATGCCTTATACTGTATGTATACTGTATGTAAATTCAAATATTTATGGAATAGATTTCTTATACCTAATGACTTATCACCATTATAATGAATATTCCTTGCACCTACTCTGCACCAGGCATCATACTGAGCATAGGACATGCATTTACTTTGACTTGGGCAACTTAGCTAAATTCTATATACTTCTGTTTTGACAATTCAGGTTAATAATACCTGTCCCCACCAAGCATTCAACATGCTGAAATTGACTTTTAGCTCACTAACATTCCCAGACCACCTACTCTGCACCAGGCATCATACTGAGCATAGGACATGCATTTAGCTGCACCCCTTGGGATGCTCCTGAGTTAGTGGGAGACCTGACATATACAGAGGTAACGTGTGAAAAGTTCTTCCGGGAGTCTCTTTTTTGCCACCAATCCCAAACTCATGTTTTTCTGCAAGGTTTGCATCAAGTTAAATTCTTCCACAAAGTTTTCTTATACCAGTCTACAAACACGAAACATCTGTGTCTGGCTTCATTATCTCTTTCCTAAACTGTAATTTTTGTTTCACTGTGATTGCTGAAAAAAAATGCATTTCTTGATTTGGAAAAAACACTCACAAAACTAAAACTTCTAATCTTAGTTGAAAGATTTCAGCTAAAACTTAGAACTTTAATGTCAGGATGAGGAGTACTTTAAAGTCTAAGCTTAGGTAACTGAATTCTGGATCAAAGCAAAGCTTAATTTGGGAGGAAAACTACCTGCTGTATCTCAACAATATGTACAAGCTTAGCACTTGCCTCTGTGTCATGTCCTTTCTCTTCAATGAGGATCCTTGGGGGATATCACATCAGTGTCAGCACCATTAGGCACTTTAAAAACACATCAAGCATGGACATGTAACTTTCAGAGAAGGCTTGCATTGCTCTTAAACCAAAGATGCGTTCAAGTAGGACTGAGTGGCTATCTTTCCATAAGGATTTTGTTAGGGATTAAAACCTTTGTAAGAAATATTATCTGGCAATATTATCACACAAACTCCCAGCTCTGTGGGAAGGGTTTCCTGGGATTAGCTATGTTGAATTAGCTACTAAACCATGTAGACAATACACCTATTAGTTGGATTCGGTTTATCTATGTTAATATCCTTAATCTTCATGCTTCATTAAGCCTCAATGTATTTGCAAATCTTTCCTTGAAACTTCTTTCCTCAGTAGAAACATCTTTTTTTTTTAAATTCCTCTTATATCAATAAGAAGAACCTCATGGAAAAAACCAGTCTTTTCTTTCAGTTTTTGTATCAGAACTTTCCATTTTCTTCTTTGTAACACTGATTATTATATCAATATTGTATCCCTGTACTACTGAAGCAACTCTTGAGTGTATCTTAACAGAAGTATTTTGCTTAAGTCAGTTTTCCTCTCCCTCAGCCTTAATCTCTAAAGAACTAATCAATTTAATAAATATTAGTTAAGTCTGAATTTTTCTCATATATAACCAGCACTGGGGCTAAATTAGTGACAAAGTCAACGGATAAAGCTGGGTGATGGTTTAAGTTACCAGTACAATGGAGCCTGCATTTAAGCTGTTCCTGTTGAGCCCGGAAAAGAAAATTAAGTAAAACATTAAATAACAACGTGGTTTTTTATGGATGAACTAACAAAAGAAACCAATAATTTAATGATCAAGCATGTAGAATACATTTAAATCTAATAATCAAACCACTTTTTTGGTCTAATTATGTTAGAATACATATCTGTTCCAGACACTAACAAGTCCCACATTAATTACTTTGGAGTTATTTACATAGCAAATGAAAGGAGAGTAAAGTAGTTGGGAGTATCCAGCAAGAATTTTTATAGCAGACAAAACTGTTCAAATATTTTAGCTTCTGATGCTTTAACTTCTACTCCTCTCCTACATGGTCAAACTGGACTACTTGCTACTCACACATTCCTTGTGGATTTCTGAACTTCTGTTACTGGTATCCTGCACAGAAGGCAGTAGCTCTCACTCTCTTTTCAGATTTCATCATAAACTATCAATCACTCAAAGAGAATACATGGATCCTCCTTAGGAAGACAGCTTTCACTCTGAAAATCCCTGTTGGACTCCTCCTTTTGTAAAGTTTTGAATCCCTTGTGATTTGTCCCTCCTGAAGCCTAATGAACTGACTTCTTATTCCAATACTACAATACTTATTCTAATACTACTTCCAATACTTATGCCATGCCTCAGTTTCCTTGCCTTTATCATCCTTCCTTTATCCATCCTTCCACCCATCTACTTCCTCATTTGAAGGTCATAAGGAAAGGAAAAAGAACAAATTTCTGTCAACCAATATAACTGCTAATAATCCATAGTGTTAGTTTTCTTCTATATCTATCTTCTTTTGAATTCAATTTTCCCCTCTTTGAGAGATGACCAAGTTAGCAATTCTCATCTACAGCAACAAAAAACACTGAGAAATAAAAATCATTTGCAAAGGAATCACATATCAGAATTTTGTAAATAGTCCAGATTTAAAGTTATCCCCACATTTACATGATTCTTATTTATTGGAATTCCACAATAAATCAGAGAGAAAAATAAAATTATTAGAATTATCAACAGGAAAAGTGTTTTTATTGCATCACAGCATTAAAAAATGAAGGTGACAATAGTCACATATTAATTGATATAGTTATAGGCTTCCAGGGCCTTCAACATCAAGACATCCAATCATTATCTCTAACAAATGTTGGTGCCTAATTAACCTGTGATGTTTGACTTAATGGCCAAAAAGAGATGTAGGGTGTTTTCTAGGCTACATAAGTATATGATTAAGAAGTGCAGAGAGAATACAAGTTAAACGAGTAACTTTTCTACCTAAAACACAAATCATCTCGATATACCACCTCAGGGTTTTCTTCCACAGGATAAGGGCATAACTTCAAAAAGAAAATACACACAATATAACATCATGAAAATGGGAATCATGAGATAATAGTATTCTCATTTTCCCATTTGCTAACTCTGTAAACATGTAAAGCAAATCACCTGATACCACTGACCCTTGATTTCCTCATCTTTGAAGAGATGAATAAACACATTTGTCTTACCAGTCAGAATGTTCCTAAAAATAATTTATAAATCACTATGAAATATATTGTTTGGATTATTATGTCTATGCTGTGTAATTTATTCCTTGACTTTATTTACTTTTACTCAAATGTTTTTCTCTCTGCATATATTTCTAATACATACATTCTCATAGCTATTTAAACTGTCCATAAGGTCAATATTTACATCCATTTATGCTATCACTGAGGAAATTTATATAAATGATCCTGCCATTTTTCTTACAGTGTGCTTCTCAATTTAACTTTCAAAAGATACCGGGTTTTCAGCAAAGCTCAGAAAGAAATTTTTTCATCTACTGTGGATGTCTTACTATAAATAGCATCAAGTTCTTTAATATCTCTTAACTTTATTACTATACTTTTCAGTGAAGAAAACTCATGGAAATCAAAATATATTCATACAAAGATTAAGAAAATTAATCATAAATGGAACAGCCACTACAAACTGCCTATAATGTTCTTAATCTATGAGGTTCTTTCATTTAACTTTATTTTCTGTGTCACTCTACAAGAATAATTTGCTGATATCATTTGTTAATGACATTTAGAATTTTTCAATTTTTTTATATTACTCATAACCATACTACATCTCCATCCTGGCTACCCATCACACTAAAATATGTAAACAAGAAAGAATCAGCAATGAAGAGTATTTAATAAAAATTATTTAATAAAAATTAATTAACTTTTAGAGGGTGTATCTGATCATAGTACTCTGATGTCCTAAAACCTTCTAAGTTATGATGTTAGTAATAAACCATGCCACCAAAAAAAACCTTAAGACTTGAGTTGTTTTTAATTCAGTGAAATAAAAACATGTAATTACTTTATATGCTATTAAAATAACACTAAAATTCTGGGATAAAACTACCTGATTTATTCAATTTTCACTTAATATGAATGTAAATATTATTAATTCCATAGATTTTTTGATGGTTAAACTCTTTCTCTCTATTAATGTTTGCTCCCTAAAGATGACATGCTGTGGCAGAATGCTCTAATTTCTTCATGTTTGGGCAGATGAATAGAGAAAACATGAGTAGTCATTGAGTAGACATTTAGAACCTGCTTGAAATTAATAAATTATTTAAGTGCTCTACATGGAAGAGAAGAAGAGGAACAATAAACTTTTCAGAAGAAAGGTACAAGGTGTCATTTTAGCAGACTCAAAATATAAACAACCCCCCCATAAAAACCCTAATCTTCACATCACACTGAAGTATTTTTTTATTCCAGAAATAAAGAAAAAATTATCATAAAAGGGAAGACATTAGATTATGTGGTACTATTTTGAAAAGAGTTAACTGGTATTCACAAAAGAGCAACTAGTGTTTTTTGGGTCCTGTCCTGATGTACAAAATCATCATGTATCGCTTCTCTCTTCTAAAGTTTTCAATTCTTCCTCTGTTGTATCACTCAATGTATGCAGTGGGGAAAAGTAAAAATGCTACTGACAGGTAAAGAAAAGTTCTCTTTCTTTTTATTTATCACTTACCTCAGGCCACCTGAAGAAACATAATCTCAATGCTGAAACAAATTATCAGCCTAAATAATATACATAACATCTTATAATAACTGAATAGACGTTTGATGATAATGAATAACCCCCATTTGTATTTGTTGAATTTTTATGCTTGATTATATGTAGGATCCTTGTGGTTCCATACAGAACCATTTTTTTCAATAACAAAATACTCTCAATGGTGTTGTGATATGCTCAACACCAGTCAGGGTCCGATCTAACATCAACAGTGTGGGTCCTGTCTTACTTCATTTACCTACGCTGCCTCAATAATCTTTCATCATCACTGACAAATTTCAATAAAATAGATGCACATGTCTAACAAAGTATTCCTTTGTGACCTTTAATGCAGATAGCAAAATTTCGGTTTTCACACTTAATGAAATATTAATTCGTCACTGACTACTATTGATTAATGGAACCTACATAACATGTAGATATACTCATGACAGGAAACAAATAGACTCTCCTTAATATTAAACAGTTTTAAAACTTGATTCTAACCAAAAGAAATTATGAATTTTAAGACTGAAATGCATTTATCCACTCAAAGACTTACTCCAACGTTTACTGCACACCTGCAATGCTCTAGACTATGTCGTGGACATTATGGACCTAACAGGAAACAATAAACCCTCTGCCTATGCCTTGCACCCAGCAGACGGGATCAATAGAAGCAAAGAGTTATTAAACGCCTAAATTCACATGCTATAGGAATCTAGTCTAGTTGAGGGTGAGATCAAGAAAGCTTTCTTCAAGCAAGTTAAGGAGAAATAAAAAAAAAGACAGAAAGAAGGAAGAATGAATAAAAGATAAAAGGAGAGGGGAGGAAGGGGAGGAGAAGGAAAAATAAAGAGATAAAGGAGAAGGGGAGGAAGGGATGGAAAGGAAGGGAAGGTTAGAGGGGAACGGAGGGGAGGGGAGAGGAAGAGAGGAGAGGAGGGGAGAGGAAGAGAGGAGAGGAGGGGAGGGGAGGCGAGGCAGGGCAAGGAGAGAGAAGTTTCTTCTCATAACTTAGCCCACAAGTTTTTCAATATGCTATCATGCTTTGGGGCATGACTATGTGTGACTCAAAAGACTGTCACTGTTAACATCCAAAGTTATGTTTATCATTTTACACTAAAAGCATTTGAAAGAGGGAGAGAGATTTTAAAAGCAGGTGTTCCCTAAATCTCTCTGCTGGAAGCAAAAGTATCCCCAGGGTAAAGCATGGTAGAATAAATCTAGTTATTCTTCTAGTTTCTAACCCATGCTTTGTATTAAAAGGGGCCCCAGTGACCTGAAAGAATAATAGTCCCTCCCAAAATGCCTATTTCCTATCCTATTGTTAGGGGAGAAAGGGAGTAGCTGGCAGCCAGTCTTTCAGTCAAATCCCATAAATAATCTGGCCCATTTCTCCTGTGCCATGTTGCGAAAATTAATGCACACCTGGGAAAGTGTAGTGTACTAAAAATTTAAAAGGAACCATGGCAGGTTAATGCAAAATAGGAAAAACAAATCCTGAAACTGTACTAGAAAAGTCAAACATTTACCAGTGCCATTTCTACTATAAATGTACAGCAACCTCCATACCTGGAAATGATTTGATTGTCCTTTCTAAAGAGAGCTGGAGGAAGGGGACATTTTACAATCCAGATTCTGAAGAACACTGGGTTGCCATATATATGGTAGAATAAATGAAATGAGATTATACAGGAAGGAGCAGAGAAAGGAAGATCAAAAAAGAACAGATGAAGTAAATAGCATGGGAAAGAAGCCAGAAGCATGTTACTAAATGGACTGTAGAAATGGTAGTCTAAGCAGAGGTGTCTCATACAGAGTGGATCTGGAAGGTTCAATTAGGCAAACTCAAGGCAGCTAGCTGTGCTCCAAGGAGTGTTGAGACCCCTGGCTGGCAAAGGCAACTAAACCCTTCTTCAAGAAGGCCAAGGGAACAATGAGAATTGAGGTGGCCTGGGCAGGGGACGGACTGCTTTTTGCTGTTGTCTCTCAGTTTAAAAATGTTTGCTTTCAAGTCACTTTAGAGGGCAGAGGTACAGAAGCAGAGTAAAAAGCATCCATACTAGACATTCTAGACATTTTAGATATTCAATCCATTCTAGACATTCAATCTCCTGGGACACAACTAATGATTTTGATAAATGCCCTATGTAAGTTTTATAAACAAGTTTAATAACCAATGGCTCACATAACAGAATTGGTTCTTCAAAGTCTTCTGAGACTGCCCAAGGCTCGTAGCTCTTAGCCACAGTTCCAGAAGGGAACCATCTGTGTTAAAGGTAACAGACCCTTAGTTACAGAGATCACTTACCCATTGGTGATGGGAATCATACTAGGATTGCTCTATGTTATATCCCTGAAGTCAGATTACATCCTTTAGCTACAGTAAGGTTTCTGACACAGGGATTGTACTTCAGAGGCTGTGTCAGTTTTTGGTGCTAAGGAGGGTATAGGCATTGAGACTGAGCTGCCACCAAACTTGTCTTCATTTCAGCAACTTTCAGAGCCCAGAACAGAACCAAACAAGCACTGCTTGGGAAAGAAAAGAACAGAAAGGCAAAAACAAAAAAGGTCATTAATTCCCTAGCCTATGGGAATTCTGCTTGGTGCCAAAGGCAATATATTGCCCTCTCCTTCATAGAATTATTGTTCAAATTAGAAAGCTAGACACAAGTCTGTGATGAAAATTACTGTGAAGTAGAAAAATTCTAATTACTGAAAACTTCGTATGTGTCTTCACTGAATTTGTATTTTCCAGCAGATAAACTAAATAAAACCATGCTCAAAACTGGAAGTTTGGGCAGAAACTGTCAGTTACATAGGGCTGAACCTGTATCAACCTGCAGATAAAGCTGAAATGGAACCACTTTTACTTTCTGCCCTTGATTCTTTCACACCTTCCCTCTTCTCTTCGGGCTGTGAATTTAGTTCCTAACTGTAATGCTTCTGTCCAAAGGAAGCCCTTGACTGATACCAGGCATTTCCACAGAGGGACATAAAACTCCAAACCCTGGCATCTATATCTACAACACAAACAGCTTCTGTCTGAATGGGTGGAGTCAGAACTCTTGGATAATCCTGAAAAATGCTCTTGCATCCACATACCCCTCTGACACAGATGCACAGCAATAAACCCCAAGGCCAGATTAAATAAAGGAGCCTTTCACGCAAAGCAAAACAAGTGAAGGTCACTTCCAAATCCCAAGTCCCTTCCCATGACGTCCTTGTGATGTGCTATCTCCTGAAAAAATAGGAAGGCTCCTGGCGCTCTAGGCCCCGTGCCCACCCACCACTGGGGAAGCAGCTCAGAAGGCCCCTCCCGACCCCGCTGAGTCACCTCTCCTCTCTGTCTCCACAGCTCCAATGGAAAATCCGTCACCTGGGCTCAGAACGAGAAGAGCAGCCGGGGGCAGCACCTGTGGCAGCGGCTGTCGGTCCACATCAACAAGAAGGAGAACCCCAACCAGACGGCGGTCATCAAGCCCTTCCCTAAGAGCGCTGAGAGCCGCGGGCTGGGCGCAGGCGCGGGCGGCGTGGCCCCGGGGGCCGCCGGGGCGGCAGGGGGCGCAGGGGCCGCAAGCTGCGCAGGCGCGGGTCCCGGCGGCCCCGAGCCCCCCGACTCCGGCGGCGCCAAGGCGCTGTACGACGTGGCGGAGGGCGAGGAGCCCTTCGCGGCGGCGCCCGTGCGGCCGCGCTCGCCGTCGCCCATCAGCACGCTGAGCCACCGCGCGGGCTCGGGCGGCCGCACGGAAGACGACGTGCCGTCGCTGCACTCGGAGCCCGCGGCGCGCAGCAGCTCCTCGCAGGGCTCTCTCATGGAGCAGATCAGCAGCGTGGTGACTCGCTTCACGGCCAACATCAGCGAGCTCAACTCCATGATGCTGTCCACGGCGGCCCCGGGCCCCGGCGTGGGCGCCCCGCTCTGCTCGACGTACCTGATCCCCAAAGAGATCCAGCTGCCCACGACCATGACGACGTTCGCCAAAATCCAGCCTCTGCCGGCCATCGAGGTCACGGGCGGCGCGCAGGCCGCGGCCGTGGCCCCGCCGACAGGGGGCGCTGCCCAAGAGACCGCCGCGGCCGGCGCCGAGGCTGCAGCTGGCAAGCCGGACCTGGAGGAGCTGGTGGCCCTCACCCCGCCGTCCCCCTTCAGAGACTCGGTGGACTCTGGCAGCACAACCCCCACCTCGCCAGTGTCCGAGTCGGCCCTCTGTATCCCGTCGTCTCCTAAATATGACACTCTCATCATCAGAGATTACACTCAGAGCTCCTCGTCGTTGTGAAAGTCCCTGGAACCCGCGCTGGGGCCCGCGTGCTCAGACGGAGGCGCGCGGCGACAGCAGTCCCCCAGCTGGCGAGGCCTGAGGTAGAAGACGCCAAGTACACGGGTCACGGAAACCAGATGAACAGTGCGCTCTCACCACAACCGACGAAGACACCGACTACAGATCTTCTGGCAGATTTTCTTCTAGTGGCCTTAGAAAACATGGGCTTTTAAGAAACACTGCTTACATTTTTGAGGGCTGACAAAAGAGTCTGTTCAGTTTTGTACCAAGTGCTTTGCTCTAGGGAAGCGGAAAGTGTGAAACAGCGTCATGGTGAAAACAGAGTTAATAACAACTGTAAAAAGTTTTGTTTACTTGCATTCTTTTCCCAGAAGAGTCTGATTCACGAAACATGAATGTACGTTTTCTAACAAACTCAGAATCTGGGACCAAATCATCAACTTTTCACTTGTTTTTCTTTTTTTCTATTTTATTTTTTTCCTTCAAAGACCTTGGAAAGCAGTTACCGGGGCCCAGTATTGACTGAGGCCTTGCTGTGGGTGTGACTATACTAATGCGTGACTTGACTGTGAATGCCGAGCTCATGTACCTAGGGCTTCTACCAGAGACTTTACAATTTGGTTGTGAAATATTCTTCCAAAAGCCTGCATCCAGGATTCCACCTAGTTATTTCAGATTCACCTCCATTAACCAAGAAAACCAGTGGAAGATTTCTTGACTATTTCACCATGTTGCCAAATCAATAATGGAGTAGCAAAAAATATTTTCTGGAATACTGTTTTGTAATTCCCTCACTGGGGTGCGTTGTGTAGCTGGAAATTCTCTTTCTAATAATTTTTGCGCTCCAGCCTGGCTATCTCATGATACACATGCACTCCTTATGAATGCTGATCCGTTAGTATTGCAGATAAAATATTAAAATACACATTTGGGCTTCTTCATTCCTTTCTTTTGAGAATCTGATGCACTAAGAGCTCCTCTGTTTCTTTGAGTCCCATCACTGGAAGAGTGGTTCATAGACCCAATGAAGACATTGTCACGATTGGAGAGACTGTTGTTGAAAAAATTAACACAGTCTTCATACACTGGAAATTCAAACTGTGTCAAGTTGGCATAGCAGAGATTTTGCTGTGCCAACGACCAGTGATTTTTTAACTTTTCCTGGCTGCTGAAATAAGGCAGCTATGAACTATGACAAATGTAGATTTTTTCAAAGCAATACAGAATACTAAAACAGAGGAACCTTAATATCAAGTACAGTCTTTCTTAGCCATTCCAAAAAGAGGCAAAGCAATTATTAATATTTTCTTTTTTAAAGTAATTACTAATATTATGTCGTGCACTTCATACTGTCACTTTTTAAATATTGCAGAAAAGAGATTTAGAGTTGACAAAAAAAAATACGTGCTTTGATACATACAGGTAGAAATCATAACTCAAGACCTGAATCCACTGTCATCTCTTTATTCGCCCCCTTGCAGCTATCCTCAGGTACCAAATATTTTTGATTTTAAAATAAAGCTAGTAATAAAAGGTGGTGTCCTATAAATTTAAAGTTCAGTTGACCTGCCTTATGCTAAAGATAGCCTTATAAAAAAGATTTGCTGTGAAGCAAAAATATATTTTTGGCAGAGAGATAAATAGAATCTTTTTTCCTTTAGTTCATGATTCTTACTTTAATACTTTTTATTTCACATTTTTTAAAAAATTGAGAAGTGGAAATTTGTTGGCACAGTTTAGCATTCTTCACTTTAAAAAGGAATAATAAATATATTGCTGGCTGAAATTCTGTTTCTTGTATCTATCGTATTTGATATTTTAAATCATCTTTCCCAATGTGAAATATTAAAAACCAATTTATTAAAATATTTTATTTAAATATTAATTTAAAACTAATTTAAATTCCTATGCCAGAGCTGAAAATATCATCAGCACACCCTTTCCCCCAAATATTAATGAATTTTTTATGAGATTCTTGAAACAAATAATATCTAGCTGACTTTCATGTCTTCATTGAAACAAGTGTCTGCCTCTACAAGAAAAACAGATGTAAATATTTTGAAGAATTAATACTGCTGGATCATCATTGAAAAAAGGTGGCATTCACCTAGAGATTTCTATCCTGATTTCTTAAGTATTGATACATTTCTAAATGTGCTCTACTGTCTGTGTTTTAAAATTTGTTTCATAAAATACTTAGGTTGATTTCTATTTTATTCTGAAAAACAGTAAGTTTCCTTCTGTTGACCAATAGAACATTTCAAAATTTTACTCCATGATCAAATTTATTTTCTAGTTTTCAGTGACATATTTTTAAAAACCACCTTATTATGAGAAACTGCATTAAAAATTAAAATTTAGTGCAAGTAAATTTCCATCTGATAACTCTACATGATAATCAACTGTAATAAAAATAATTTATCAAATTAGAAAAGAACAAGATGTATTTTTTTCTATATTTATATAATCTTTACCACTTAATTGAACACATTGTATATTGGACATAACATAATTAATAATACATCCTTGATATATTTTATTTTGGAATGATGCTAACTCTGTCTCTTGCCAATTCTAATGCCAGGTTCCATGTAATAACTCTACAATACAAAGAAAACTGAGTATCTATTCTAGGGCTAGGCTATGAACTTCACAACTTATTTGGGCACCTATTCTCACTGAGTTTCCTTGAAAATAATCTGTTCCTGGTGCCCAGTGATAATTCAGTTGGGATCTGAATGACTAAAAAGAAGGGAAAAGTGTAGTGAAATGCTAAGAATCAGCAAGATGACTAAAAGGAGAGTTTGATCCTGGAAAGAAAAAGAGACTTGGTTCGATCGAGTTTTACTGGCTAAGAAATCCACTCATCTTTCTATTTTGGGAGAGATGTGAGGGCATTCTGAGAAGACTATGCATCCACTGGGAAGAACCATATTTTGGGGCTAGGGATGGGGAGCAGAGAGGCAAAATGAAGAGGAAAGCCATAAGAAATTTGACTGAAGCAGAGAAAAAAGCAAATTTCCAAATGTGCTAATCCTTGAAAATAATAGTCTTTCCCAAACTACTGAAGTTACCAGCAAGTAATCAGGAAGACTAGGAGCTATTTTTTGACTTGTTGAAGTTCTGTGGCTTTCAAACCAGGAATTAAACATTATTTTTAAGAAAAAATAAAAATATTTCCTATGCTAGTCTCTCAGCAAAATGTACATGTTTTGGAGACTTCAAAGTTATTATATGAGTTCACATTTAGTAACAGCTTATTAATAACCCTCAAGCTGTCAGAATTGCTATAGTTACCATTTACAATTTTATACTGTGAAAAAAAATACAGATCAGTGAAAGCATAAAGATAAATCAGAATTTTCTTTGAAGAGGGTCTGAGGCCTGGGAGATTCTCTACTGTTTATTGAAAAATGAGGCATGTATAAAATAGTTGGCTAAATTTCACTGATCTTCTCAATGTGAACAAATATACTATGTATATTGTGTGTATTTCTAGAATTCAATGGCAGCTGCTGGTGGTGTTGTAATTAGAAATCTATATAGAATATAGATGTTTTAGAAGATGGTGCCAATTCCAAAAGATTTGTGTGGGCTACAAGTGCTTGTACTTACTTTTTTCTGCACTTACAACTGATTTGGTTTTAAAACTGTGTGCGCGTATCTGTTCCTTTTCTGTTGTTGCAGCTTGTACTATTAAAATAATAGAGAATGTTAAATTATTTTGATGTGAATTGCAAATGATTTTTCATAAACTATAACATTTTTATCAGTATTGTTTTGCTTTACTTGTATAAATGTGTTTTATTTTAGCATTTTAATATATACTTGCCTGTTTCTCAGTTGTCTAAATTATGTTTTAGGTGGTGTTTGTGAAGTCAGTTACTTTTTGAAAAAATATTAAAAAAAGAACTATGGTATGACTTAAGATTATTCCCCTTAATGTTTAGAATATTGTCATAATTCTGTTTTCTAAGATGAAGAGTTACGATATTAATTAAATTCTGAATGACATACACAATCAAACTAATGGGTTACAAAGTAGACATTGGATAGATTATAATGAAAATATAAATCATCCACAAATCAACCAGAGATGCTGTTCCCAAAGACATCTACAAACAACTTTTTAGATGCAAATAAATACTTTTAAAAAAATGAATGTAGGGAATATATTTTTTGTTTCTAGGTATAAAAATTGTAGAAACACTTTCCTGTGTGGATAAAGGTATCACACAGGTAAATTATGCCTGTGTGTGTCTATCTCTATGTATATAGAAACATGCACATATATTTATAGATATACTGTACTTTTGAGTCCATTGATGTGTGTTTGTATGTATGTGTCTGTTTATATGTATGTGTGTAAGCATTTCTGTATAATTTCTCTGAGAAATAATTATTGCCAGTCAGTTTTTATTTTGATCTGAAAGCAAATTAACATTTCCTGAACACAGACTAGTAATAACCTATAATCAGAATAGAGGTGGATGTTTTATATTTGAAAAAGAAAAACAATACAAATTTTAAAGTATGTCTTCTCTGTGTCTATTGACATACATAGATTATGCATACTTAACACATAAACACCTATATAGATAAATATATACATATGCTATTATATAAAGAACATTTGATCTTAAAATGGAAAACATTTTTCTAATTCTCTGCTTTTTAATGTCTTCTAGTCTAAAATAGTATAAATGACACCATGTTAATGTAAAATTGAGTTTAAAATGAGATACCTGAAAAAAAAATGACAGATAATTATCTCTCAAAATTGAGACATGTAAATCTCTGTCTTAGTTGCTTTTCTCATTACTGAGATAAAATACCCAACACTCACAAGTTAAGGGAGGAAAGATTTATTTAGTTCACAATTTGTAGAGGTCTTAATCCATTAATGGCTGGCTCTAAGGTAGGGTGGCATGACAGGCAGGCATCACAGAGGAGAGATAGTGCATGATGAACAAAAGGTAACAGAGACAGCAAGGGACAAGCACAGCACTTTCTATAGCTTATATCTTATCCAGGTTACTTAGGGAGGATAGCATTTGCACCCTTAGTCCTGGTAACCTTGATCCTAGCATTGCACCATGGATCAATCCAAAGGTCACACATTCTAGGTCCAGCCATCTCTGAAAAATTCCCACCTATGACTGCATGAAGCTTTGGAGGGACATCTAGGTACAAGCCACACCAGTCTCCAAAGAATATTTCAAGGCCATTCAAGTCTAGCTGATGCAATAAAAATAAATTTGAACTAAAAGTATCTATTACCCTATCACCAACTAACCTTAGATAAATTACCTGACTTTCCCACAGCTCACTTCCTCTTTCTTTAACTACAAAGATAAGTAACCCAAACTAAAATGCTTGTTTCTATTATTTTCAGCATTACTAATACATGATAAATGCTTGATACATACAAGCTATTATTAGTGGCAATATATTGATATATAGTTGGATTCGGCAGACGTTAAATAGGTTTTATCCAATATTACTTGTAGTACTATAAAATTTTTTGTTGAAATGTAAGTATATATTGGGGGAAGCAACTAAGATTTGAACATACATGCAACCTTAGAATTTCTGACTGTGAGGACAATTTAGTAAGTTGATATTGAATACTACGGTAGCCTCTGATGAATGCTGACTAATTTTTTCATTATGCTGTACATAAATGATCAATTTAAAAATAATTCTCAAGCATTTACCTTTTTTCATATCTATCTTGCCAGTAAACAATTATATTGACACTTTTTAAACTTAGCTTGTGCAACAATTAGTAGAATCTTGGATCAAAAGTAATGCAAGTACACTTAACTTTCACAGAAGTGAATAGATTAAATTAGCTTTTACTCTAGGCCAAAAGCATATACTTTTTCCAACATCCACAAGTTAATGGAGGAAATGTTTATTTAGCTCATATTTTGTAGAGATGCCCATCCATCATCAGCTGTCTCCAAGTCAGGGTAGCATGGCAGACAGGGACCAGAGAAAAAAGACAGGCAGGCAGAAAATAACAAAGCAAGAAATAGACAACTGCAGCTTTTTCTATTCCTTGTATATTATCCAGGCTACTTATGGCAGGTAGCATTCACACTCTTAACCTTAGTGCCCTTAAAGTTAGCAATACACCATGAATCAATCTCAGCATTACACATTCTAGATCCATTCACTTCTGAACAAGTTATAATAATATAAGCTTAGTTTTGGGAGTATATCTAGACACATGCCATAATATGCATATGTACCAGCTCCACACAACGAATTTAAACCATTATGTCCTGCAAACATGTACTAATTTTAAAGAGTATATTGAAATAAAATTATAAATTGCTATAAAAGAGATTGATAGCTCAGTGCAAACACACTGAGATCAATCCCTAATGCCACCAAAAAAAGAGAAGTACTATGTATTTTGGCTCATAGCTTCAAAACATTCATTGCATGGTTTGGGTACTCCGTGAAAGAAACCACATTGTAGAAAGACATGGTAGAGAAAAGCTACTCAATTAATCATGGCTAAGATGCAAGAAAAAAAAGGAAGAAACTGTAGACAAGATTATATCCTTCCAAGTCCCATCTCCTGTGATCCACCACCTCTCACCTGCTTCCATCTCGCAGAAGAACATTCAGTTAAACTCACATACAGGTTAATTCATAAATGAGTATAGTTCTTCCATGATCTAATCACTCTTAAAAAGCGTCAGCTCTGAATATATGAGACTTTCGGGAAACATTCTAGATTTAAACCATACCTAGAATTATAGTTTACCATCGATAATATGTGATTAATTTTGTAAGTTAAAGTTCACTAGAGGAACAGATTAAATATAAAAGTATATTTCATATGATTATATAAATATGTAGTAATACATTAAATTACTGCATAGACTTATAATGGCTGCCTGCTGAATCAGAGATGGAAGAATACCCTCCAAAATTGCTCTCTGTGAGCTGGAGATCCAGATGTTTTAGTTCACAGTCAAAGTCCTGGAGCTCACTGTAGATTCTATTATAAGTACAGGTCAGAAAACTGAAGACTCTCCATTGAAAGACCTAAGAATTTGAACTAAAAGCCTTAAAGAACTGGACACAAATGCCCAAAGGCAATAGAAAGACTAGACTTTCTCCAGGAAGGAAAAACTTCATTCCCTTCTCTTTCATTCAGGCTACAGGCCTACTGGTGAGTGTCACTCACGTCTAGAGTGGGGCGTGTCTCCTCAATGTGTGGCCCACATGTCAGTCATCTAGAAACAAATCCAGAACTTTGCTCTATTAATCTTCTAGGCATTTCTTAAGCCATTCACTATAAAAAAAACTATCACAGTTAACTATCTGAAAAACCTGGAAACATATTCTTTCAGGTAACATCCTCATGACCTAAATTTTCCCATCAGGCTCTGTAAGCATTGAACTTATGGCTAATTTAGTTTTACTGATGAACATAGCATGCCCATACCACTTTCCAAAAATTCCAACTCTGAACACATGACATTTTTGAGGAAATTGTAGATCTAAACTATAGCAAGAAGTATAGTAGATGCTAGGATTATAAATGCTCACTACTATAAAGTACAATAATAAAGCTATACCATTAGCATATTAAAGACAAAATATGATCTGTGTAAAAGATACCATAAGAACATTAAAAAAATTATACCAATTGCTATTAATTTTTTAAATCAATAACTAAAAATAAAAGAAAAATTTCTTTAGGTAGAAAGGGAAAACTGATCAGAAACCTATAGCAAAGATTATACTGATAACAAAACATAAGAAGAATTGCCATTAAATCAGGAGTAGAGAAGGTATGCCATGTATACATTATTCCCAAAATGAGTAAAACATTTTGAAATTTAAATAGTGTCACCTTTGTGATACCACAACAATGTCTTTATTTGGCACAAATGTTTATACTTAGACTTTTCTAAGCCAACCAGGGCATAAGACCACTTTAGTGTACAGAAATTCAATATAATAACTGACTTCTTAGATATAACTTTAACTCAAGAACAGTAAACTAGGTAAAATACTTCAGAGAAACAAATCTACCTGCAGGTTAATCTGCCTAAAAAATCTTAGGCACTCTAGAAATAATGTTAAATTTGATAATATGAAAAAACAAACAATAAGTAGTCATTTGCCACGTGACTTTGGTCAAGAAATTTCTTGTCACTAATAACATTCTAAAATCTGCTAGACTAGTGAGAAGGTGTAAATATATAAATATAATAATGTTTTAAATTATGAAATATAACTAAATCATGCCCTTGGTTAGAAATAAAAAACAACAGCACAGGTAAGTACTGATGAAGGTAATATTTTTCAAATACTTCCCAAAGAGGCTTCCAAAAAACAAAATTTTAATAGACTATTAGGAGCTGATTAAAAAAATGACTAAAACATCCAGGCACAAGGAATAGCACATCTGCAGATACGAAAAAATACAGAGTGTTCAGAAATTACCACTAGCTTAATTTCACTAGAGCTGCTTGGGAAGATTAGTGGGATAACATGCATGTACTGCTTAGCAATAGAAAGACTAGAATTTCTCCAGGAAGGAAAAACTTCCTGCTTTCTCTTCTCTTCCATTCAGGCTACTACCTGAATGGAACCTGGCACAGGAAGGTATTCTTCCAATGCTAATTCTTTAGGAGCAATGAATGATAGAGTAGTGGTAAATGTTGATATTTAATGTTTAGATCTTTTCAGTCATGGAAACCTCCTTCTATAGCTCTTCTTTTTCTTCTATAAACTGAAAGAGTTGTTTTTCTTAGGTCAGTGTTTCCATTTATGTCAGTTATTACAAGTCCTTTATGCAATTAAGAAAAGAATATTAACATTAAGGGAAATATAAACATCCACTTTAATTTCTTTCCTTTCTATTGTCATGAGAGCACTCAAAATATGATGATATATCCTCTTAAAATATTTAAATGTACAGTACAGTATCACTAAATATAGCACAATATTGTACAGCAGATCTCAAGAACTTGCTCATCAGGAACACTGAGACTTTATAGTCATTGAATAGCAACTCCTCACTTCTCCCTAATATTTGCATCAGGCAACTATCACTCTAATCTATGTTTCTGAGTTTAACTATTTTAGATACTTTATATAAGATAATGTAGTATTCATCATCCTGTGATTATTCTGTTTAATTTAGCATAATATCCTCAGTCATAGGTCCCTTGTTTTAATAGCATCCCTCCATTATAATATCAATTTTGACATTCTGATGTATTAGATCATATTATTTATTCATCAATTCATTGACGCACATTTTGGTCACTTCTACATCTTGACTACTGTAAATAATAAAAAGTGCATATTTAAATTCATGTTGCTAAATCATGGAAAGGAAGAAGATTTCCATGAGTACAGAGTGAGATTGTATGTTCATACTTTATTCAATGTGCTAAACAGGCATTGAATTACTTTTGACTAATTTTCAGAATATTAACTTAAACATGTCTAGTTCAATTGAGAGATAAACAAGGGCTATAAAAGTAAATTATTTGATTTTGAACTCAAAATATGCTTCCTAACAACAATCATGAAAGCAGATTGTTTTTTCCAGCAATATCTAGTGTCACTTTAACTTACCTGTAAATTACACTCAATGTCAAACATGAAACAAGTTTAAGTAGGATTTTATCATCCAAACACAGTTTTCTTTCAAATAAAATCTAAGGAAATTTTAAAAAGCCTTTTGATAAAGAGAAGAGAATGATAATTTTCCATTATGTATGATTGTTTTAGATAAAACACATTTAATGAATGTCATTTGTCAGGGAATAGTTCTAGGTTTCAGGGGTTCTGCAACCAATGAAAGAAATAAAAATAGTTTCCCTGGACTTTATATTTTATTTGCACATTTGTGTGTGTTTCAGGAAGATACAAAGAAAAGGTTAATTAGCATATATTTTAGAAAATAACTGCTATGGATAAAATAAAGCAGGTAAAGTAAACATAAATTTAAAAAGGAGATTAACTTTAGAATGGCACGTATGAAAAATTTTACTTCTAGGTGATATCTGAGCAAATATTTGAAGGAGGTGCAAAATAAAGTCATTAAAATATGTGGGAAAAGAGTATACTGGGACCAATTATATAGGAGCAGCATGTTCTATGAGGCAAAAAGAAAAAAGAGGAAGTAGAAAAGGATGAAGAGGAGGCAGAGGAAAAGAAGGGGGAGAAAGAGAACAAATTTCACAATCACTGTCCTTATGTTCAAATCTGTTAAAATACTTTGAATGGAACTGTACTTGAACTGTGTCCCACACTGTTACTAGGGTTTCACATGCCATTTCTCACATTAAAGATCTCTGCCTTTCTGCTGAATGGCAGTCAGCTGCAACATTCACCATATTTGTTGATCATAAGTCATATTTGAGAAATAATGAGATCAAGAACTGTGCAGATGGTGAAGAAGTGACTCTGAGACATAGGGAGAATAAATATAAATATGTGGTTGGATGAAATGAGTGAGATGGAAAGTTCTAGAATGCCACATATGTGTCTGGTGTTGAACAAAAGTATCAATCACTGAGTTGGGGAAGGATATTGGAGAGCCTGCTTGTAATGAGCTCTGTTTTGGACAAACCAAATTGAAATGACTGAAAATGCTATATAGTCAATATGTCAAGCAGTAGATTATTGACCTAGGGCTCTAATGGGTAAAAAAAAGAGTTTCATTAGGAAAGAGCATAAGCAAAATGCTCACTGAAAAGGCATTAATGAATGGACTATTTTCAGAAATCAGTGCTGTTAGGGAACTAACAGATATTAGCAAGACCTTGAAATCACAAGTGCCCATAACCCTAGGTCTGGTGGCACAAAATTAAAAAGACTTCACTGAATTGGTAATATCTGCACTGTATGGAAAATATTTAAAAAGCAGTCTAGTCTTGGGACCTGAGAAATGTCACATACACTTTCTCACAACTGCCCAAACAATATTCCAGAACTATGGCAGTCGACTACACAGGACTCTAGCCTTCCCTTGCCTTGGTCCTGGAAAACTGCCCCATAAACAATATTTTAACCAAATTAATTGGCTCAATTTAGCATCCCATTTCTAAATAATACTAACTGTTAAACTATATAATCTTATCTGTTCTTAAACTAGTCAGTTGAAGTCATAAATCATTAAAATTAGAAGAGACCATACAGATCTCTTATAAAAGATTATTACCACATCCAGGAAATGTATGTATCTGAAACTAATACTGTAAAGAGAATACATGAAACCAGAGTATAAACACAATAAGTTGAGAAAACCATTATATATTAATGTAAAACACCTAGCATTTTTCTTGGCAATATAGCATGTATCTATGTATTAGTTTCATTCTTAGCTCTTTTTCGTGAAACTTGTAGTTTTAGAAGGATTTATTTGATTTTTTTCAGTGCCACAATCAGCCTGTGAAAGAGTCAGGACCAGGAAAAGGAAGGATTGATTATCTGCTATATATTTCACAACTAGACAAGGAACCCATGTAAGGTCATTTATCCCACATGAAATCCATGTGAATTACACTGGAATACATTTCCTGGCAGAAGTTCAAGAATTTTATGTCCAGCATTGTACTTATCTTTGGTTTTGATCCTCTATTTGCTCAGTGGATCATATTATCTTCTGATGGACTAGAAACCCACAGATATAGTTACATCTAATTTACCCCTTTCCTACAGCAACTCTTCTGCTTACCTTGCTGACATGTGAACCAAATGTCATATATGCATAGTTTAATAGAGAGGCAGAGTAGGACAACTAGCAGGTCAAGGTTGGGAAGATATCCAAGTCCAAATGGTTGTAAGAGATTAGACTCATAATTGGAAATCTCTCTCCCTTCCAACTACTTTCCTCTAGAGAGAAACCAAGATGGTCCCAAATGACTTCTCACTTTTTTGAAAAAAAAATATAGAATATCATATGCTTTTGCAATTGCCAACTTGGAAGTGCTTTCAGTAAAGTAATGAGACATGGTATATATCACCGTTTTTCTCAGCATTCTCCAGAGATGAGTCTAACACACTTCTGGCTCAGAAGGCCTGGCCAAGAGAATATAGCCACTGCTAACATCAGCCATATGTGTAGACAATATGCTAAAAATCCATTTTGCCAATAAGAAGTGCTTAAGGAAGGCTTCATGGAACAGTGCTTAAGGTAAAAGTGCGCTTTTTCAAGATTGTACCCTTCCTATCCTACCAGGGGCTATTTTGATTAACTTATTTCAATCTTCCTATCTTGTACCTGATGCTCAGTAAGGACATATGGAAACACCCAGAGGGACATGAGGGACCTACAGAAGACTGAGCAACACATACCTATAGAACCAGGCCAAGGACTCAATATTCATTCTCCTGCCTCACACCCACCCTTGATTGATATGACAGTTGAGCCTGGGCAGAAAGAACAAAGACTAGAAAAGGAAATGGAGAAGGCTTAGAAAGCCTTTAGCTAACTTTTTATTTTAAGATTATTAGAACAAGTGATTACAATTACTTGCCAAAACATTTGGCAAATAACTAAAGTAGTAAGTTGACTCCAGTTTTCCAGAAGACTACAGGAAAAAATCCAAACTTAAAGTGAATATTTAACTGAAGTTTATTACCATCAAAGACATTGCCATGATTCTCTAAAATATTCTGCTTTGCTTTGAACAAACTTATTTCACTGTTCTTATCACTTTCTGAAGCAGTTCTGGAAGTCTTTTTTTCCTTAGTTGCTAAAGTTTCCTTAGTTCCTTAGTTTCCTTTTTCCTTAGTTGCACTGTTATAGCTGCCTTAATGTCTTGAGTCGATTCAACACATTTATCTTTCATGATCATTTTGACTTTAGGGAAAAGCCAGACATAACATAGTGCTAGACCCTAAGAACAAAGTGGTTGAGAACACAGTGTAATGCTTTTATTTGACAAAAAATTGTCACAAATGTTTGAACTGATTCAAGACATTGAGGAAACTATAAAAAGACATTCACAAAAGAAGACTTCCAGATCTTCCTTAGAAAGTGGCAAAAACAATGCATTAAGTGTGTTCAAAGTGAGGGCAAGTATTTTGGCAAGTTGATGACAATGTTTGTTTTACTGTGATAATTATTTCAAAACATTTAAATATCCACAGTGAGTTTTATCAAATCTCATAAGTATTGGAAGAAAGTTCCTGAAAAGAGCAATGGACTTAACACGTCCCTGGTACTAGTAGTCTCAGCATCCACATCAGCTGGTAGTTCAGCTCTTCAGGATGAATGGTTGCTGAAGTAGAATATCATTTGTGATCAGTACTGTCAACAATCTAATAATTATTAATTATCTTAACAAAAATAAATTTCACTCTGAATAACCTCTCCATTAGATTTTTTTAGCAGGAATGTGATCATACAGAAGCTCATATTCTAGAATGTTAAAAATTAAATTAAATCTTCTTAATTTCCAATGTCATTGAAAAGATTACAGCCATACATCAAGTTTCTTCTTCCTTTTAATTAAACTCTGCACTAACAATGGATTTCTAAAGGATTTCTAAAAGAATTTGTCACTTTCAGGTCAAAGTGTGCTTGCCTAAGAGTATAGGTTTCTTAGAGATGCAGTCATACAATAAGCAATCCTCTTAACCTACTCCTTGTGCTTGCATTTCCATTTTTACAAAACAGTGTCAGATGATAGCTGCCGTGATTACATAGGTTGAAACACTAAAATATTAACAGTGTGTCGGATCAACCTGCTACCAACTCCATTCTTCAAGTTGCTCTCTTAAACTGAACACTTGCAAGGTCTCGAGTTCAATTCCCAGTACCAAAAACAAATAAATAAATAAATAAACAAACAAACAAATAAAAAGAACACTTGACCGTTCTCTTTCCTTTTTTCCCTTTAAGTGCCTCCATAATGCTCACTTGATAAAAATCATGTATGTTCAGAATCAGAACACTTCACATAAATACTTTACCAATTGGTTTAATATATCAAACTCAAGTAAGACCATGCCTTGCATCTGAAACCACCCCAGGATGCAGGAGAGGGACCAGTGGGCCTAACCAGGCCACACTCAGTGAACTCCAAGCAGCCAGCAGGACCAGGAATCCACCCCTGGGCCCTAACTGCGTGCATCGGAGGAATCCCAGCATACAGGGCAACTTGGAACTCTGCTCCCAGGCAATAAGACCACGCCCTGCAACCCAAGATGAACCTTGGACTACAGCAGATTATCTGTGCTAGCTTGAAGGAGTGACTGCCTCAACTAAACAGAAGATCGAAGCTGGATCCAGTCAGTGTGGTGAATATGCCCCTAAAATAGAGGGGTACAGTGAGTAAATAGGACCAGTAGTAAAGCTCCCTCCAACTAACTGTAAGACCTTGGTGAGTCTGACAAGACTGAGGGTGTCCCATTCTGACACACAGAAAACATCAGGCAGAGTGAGAAGTGTGCCAAAAAGGACTCCCCCAACCTGAAGAAAAGCAAAAGGGCTTATGAGACAGGTACACAATAGGGACACAGTAGGGACTCAGCAGACACAAACACTATAGACAGGGAGATTTGATGACTTGGAATAACCTGAAGATAAATTAACAGCAGAAATTAAAAGTTTACCAACATCAATGCTACTACATTTGTCAGCCCAGGAAGAGTATAGGACTCACCCAACAGACCCTACAGTAGGAAGTCAGGTGACTGGCCAACCTATTCTATGTGGAAACAAGCAATTGGACAAACATCAACTTTACATTACAACCCCAAGATACACACTACCAACAGTTGACTAGCAGGTCTGAAGGACCAAATACTAACTCAAAAGGGTAAAATAGCAAAATGAAAAAGCAAAATGCAGTCTCAAACATCTAGTCCACCAGGAGCAAGTACAGGAGACATTGAAATGGAGGACTCTAAAATTAACATACCAGAAATCTCTGAAAAGATAGTGAATAAAATAAAAAAAAACAACTTCATGAGGCCATAGAGGAAATCAAACTAGAATATAAAGATAGAATCCCATATAAAGATAGAAATAACAACCTTAGTAAAGGAGTTGCTGAGCACAGCTAAAGAAGAAATAGAGAAGAAAGTACAGGATCATGGGAAACTGATTGAAACCTTGAATGAACAATATAGAAAACAAGCAGGATTCATGAAGCAAACTGAAAGAGACATCCAAGAAACAAAAAAATCGATTCAAAGCATGCAAAACCATTTAAATTAAGCTGAGGATAGGATTTCGGACCTTGAGGACAGGATCACAATTAGTGATCATGAAAGGATAGAACTTTTAAAAATAACAAAGTAGCATGAAATGACAATCCAGAAGCTTCAAGGTGATGCCAAGAGCAACAATATAAGATTAATAGGCATTAGTGAAGATGTTGGAGTCAATGCAAATGACATAATTAAAATATTCACAAAAATGATAGGAGAGCATTTCCCAAACATTGGGAAAATATCTGACATGCAGACAAGTTAGGTGTATAGAACACCAAAGAGTCACAATCAACATAAACCTACACCCAGACAGATAATAATGAAGACCTCAGATATACAGCATAAAAACAGAATACTAAAAGCTGTTAGAGAAAAGACATAACTCACCTATCAAGGAAAGTTCATTAGAATCACAGCAGACTTTTCAGCACAAATCCTGAAGTCAAGATGAGCTTGATATTTCAAGCCCTGAAAGAAAACAACTTTCAACCCAGACTGATATACACAAGAAAACTTTCATTCAAGTTTAATGGAGAAATAAGATACTTCCACCACAAAGAACAACTGAAGAATTCACGTCCATGAAACCAACCCTAGAAACAGCATTGAAAGACATACTAGACAGAGATAAAAATGACCACAATACCCAGAACAACAGAAAGAAACTATCAGGTAGAATAATCAATTATATAAGGGGGAAAAGCAGAAAGCAAACAATTGGAACATAACATGGCAAAGTTGAACTGGTACATATCAGTGATATCCAAAAATGTAAATGTCTTCAATTCAACTATCAAAAGACGTAGGTTGAGAGAATGGATCAAGAAACAGGATCCCACAATATGCTGTATACAAGAAACACATCTGACCCAAAAGGAAATTCATATATTTTAAAAGTTGAAGGATAGAAAATAGTATTCAATGCAATAAGAACCCAGAAAAAAACATGAGTAACAATTCTATTTGCAGACAAAGTAAACTTCAAACCTAAAATGATCAAAAGAGACAAAGAAGATCACTACATACTCATAAGAAAAATTCAAGTGGAAGAACTAACAATTATAAATATATATGCACCAAACACAGGAGCATATAAGACAGATACTAACTATATAAGACAGATACTAAAGGACATGAAAAACCAAATACACAAGAACACAATTATTACAGGGGACCTTAATACCCGACTGTCACAAAGATATAGATTAACTAGACAAAAACAGCAAAGAAATAATAGAACTGAATCATACCAGTGAGCAATTGGACTTAGTAGATGTTTACAGAGGGTTCCACCCAACCACATCAGAATACACATTCTTCTCAGCTTCACATGGAACATTCTCCAAAATAGACCATATATTATCCCATAAAACATTCATAAGTAATTGCAAAGGTATTGAAATTATTCCATGCATAATATCTGACCATAGCACACTGAAATTGGAAATTAATGGCAAAAGAAATTGCAAAACCTGCATAAACACATGGAAATTAAATAACAACCTTTTGAACAACCAGTAGACTACAGATGAAATTAAAGAAAAAAATAAAGCAATACATACAATTCAATGAAAATGCAGAAACAACATATTGTAATCTGTGGGATGCAATGAAAGTGGTCTTAAGAGGGAAATATATAGCAATAAATTGTCATATCAAGGAAACAGAATGAGTGCAACTAAACAACCTAATGCTTCATCTCAAGCTTCTAGAAAAAGAAAAGCAAGTTAAACCCAAAGCTCATAGAAGAGATGAAATTGTAAAGATTAGAGCAGAACAATGCAATTGAAACTAAAAAAAAATACAAATAATTAATGAATCAAAAGGCTGGTTTTTTGAGAGAATAAACAAAATTGACAAACCTCTAGCTAACCTTATTAAGAAAAAGAAAGAAAAAACCCAAATTCATGCAATAAGGACTTAAAAGGGGGAAATTAGTATAGATCCCATGGAAATTCAAGAGATCATATATACCTACTTTGAAAATCTCTACTCACATAGAGTGGAAAACACAGAGGAAATGGACAGATTTCTAGAAACATGAACTACCAAAGCTCAACCAAGAAGATATAGCAATTTTGAATAATCCAATATCAGCTATTGAAATTGAAAATGTAATAAAAAAAAAAACTTACCAACAAAGAAAAGCCCAGGTCCTGATGAATTCCCAGCTAAATTCTACAAGAAATTCAGAGAATATTTGATACCAATACTCCTTAAACTCTTCAATGAAATTGAAAAGAAAGCAATCCTCCCTAAATCATTCCTAGATGCAAGCATTACTCTCATACCAAAACCAGAGAGACACCCAACCAAAAAGGAGAACTATAGGCCAATTTCACTAATGAACATTGATGCAAAGATTCCCAATAAAATACTGGCAAATAGAATGCAGCAAATCACAAGAAGATTATACATCATGACCAAGTGGGGTTCATTCCAGGAATGCAGGTATGGTTTAACATACGCAAATCAATAAATCAATAAATGTAATACACCACATCAACAGAGCCAAAAACAAAAGCCACATGGTCATCTCAATAGATGCAGAAAAGGCTGTCAATACAGTCCAACACATGTTCATGATAAAAACCCTTCAGA
>PVJX010005314.1:0-71044 GCA_004027295.1 Dolichotis patagonum
CCTCAGCCTCTCAAGTGCTGAGATTGCAAGCATGCCCCACCACACGCCGCTCCCAGAGTACTATTTCAACCACCTCTGTGAAAGAGCACTCTTCTAGAGCAGGAAAGTCACCCCCACCCCGGCCTAAGGGCTTTGCTTCTAAATGAATTAGTTGTGGTCCTCCTCTCTGTTCTACCCTCTTTCCTCCCACATCAGCCATCACTATAGAAGTCCCTTTTCTCATCCTCATTGTGGTCTTGGAATTGATACTCCTAATCCCATGGAAGTGTTATCGGCATTCCAGTGAGTTAATTCCAATCTATCCCTTTCAGTGCAACCCACAGCGAGAATAAAGGCACTAAGACATACTTATAATTATGGGGGGCAAGGGGTCCTGAGTCCAACCAAGATGAAGGATTGCTGGAACAAAGGCCAAGACCTAGGACCTCACCTGGATAACCTGTTTTTTTGTTTTTTGTTTTTTTGGTATCGGAGATCAAACTCATGATCACGCACTTGCCAAGCAAGGTGCTTATGCTGCTGAGCTAAATCCCCAGCCCTAACCTGGATTTTATTAACTTGCAAAGAAAGAAGTGTCTAGAGGATGAGCGAGTGTGAGAATGGCGGGAGATATGGGAGTACTGTGAGCCAGGCTAGCAAAGAGGCCAAAAAGCCCCTCTGTAATATGCAGAGAGAAGGATGTGCAGAAAGACCAATCTGTATAACACAACTGAGGTAGCAGTTCATGTTTAGGAGGCTGGTGCTTCAGGTCTGATGTGCAAACCTTTTTTTGCCCTGGGAAGCCATAGCCTCTTAGCTTGACACTTGAGAACCCAGCTGACAGTCATGGTGCACTGACTCTGCGTCCCTTTGGGCTCAACTGTGTAGGGTGACACTGAGGTGGTAAACAGTGAATGTCCAGCATTAGCACCTCAGCTGGCCCCATTTACATTGCTTAGGGCCAACTGAAGGGAAAAGCAATAGCTTAGCCAGTTGTGTATATACCAGTACATGGAGAGGGGGCCAGGTTTAGCTAGGGTGGAGGTCACTGTTCTGTTTTTAAGGAGAAGCGTCCAGGTGGTCTTCCAGAGTCAAGAAGTCCCTTCCCCACAGCCTCTTGGCCACGTGGTCTGGACTACTCATTAGCACACAGCAACTTCCCTTCCACTATGACTTGGATGGGAACACACTCTGCTCTTCCCTCTGGCTGTCCGACTTCAGTTTGTGCTGAGCACTGTAATTATCTATGTACAGTACTAGGAATGCAAAGAGGTAGCTGCCATTACAAAATAAAAAGCAAGGTAAAAGACACACCTAAGCCCAGAACGGTGGCTTCCTAGACACAGACTAAGGCCTACTTACAAAGACATTTCCACAGGGGGAACTCCTCCACACTCCGGATACGGACAGCCAGCAGATGCTCTGCTCTTACGGGTTAGATTGGAAGAGACATTTTATAAGGTGTGAAAAAAAAAACCAGGAACACACACGCACACAGCCTTCAACATTCCAGGGCACTGTCTTTCTAGTTGCAGAAGTCAGATCTAAGAAAATCACACGTAGATAACTTTTTCAGCAGCATCTAACCTAATCTTAAGAATTTAATTCCAGGGCAATTCTTTTAAGTGATCATTTTTTGGGTGAGGTTCATAATGTTTACATTCCTTGTGTGGGGTTGGTAGTTCCTTAAAAAAGGAATTGCCCAAGCAAAAACTACCCCCAGTTTTTGTTCTTTGGTTTTAAATAAGAATTAAGGTGGCATCTCTCTCCTCCACCTTTTGACCCCCTTCTCATTTAAGAAAGCGTCTTCTCCCTTGTTCCTATCTTGCATTTACTCTTATTTGTAATTTGGGTTTTTCCCATAAGAGAATCCAAGGCAATTCTTACCCAGAGCCTAAAAACAGAGTCTACCTTCCAGTTTAAGCTCCTCCTTGCTCTTCGCTGGGCTCGGCCTTCAGCACCAAGGGCTCCTCACACCCCCACGGCCCTCACACCCTGACCTATTTAGCAGAACCCTGAGGTGGAGGCTCGCTGCTGCAGAAACTGCTCTTACTCTCTTGAAGGTACCAGCCTAATTTTCACTTAAAGCCACAGAGCAAACTGGGGATGATTTATGCCTGGCAAAGCATGTTCTGTCCCTGGGAAGGAGACGGTGATAGTGGTGGACATACAAAATGCTCCTTGCCAGTGAGGGAAAACAGGGTGCTACAGACAGACGGACACACAAGTTGGCTGTCATAGTCACTGCCACAGGAACTAACCAGTACCCACAGGGTGCAGTGGGGTGAGGGTGCAGATGGACCCAGAGCAGGGATCCAGTTGTGCTCTTTGTGCCACCAGCCGTGTGAAAGGCAGCTGACTCAGTGAGCCAGCAAATGTCTAACAAGTGGCTGCCGTGTGCCGGACGGTACACTGCTGTTAGGAAAAGGACTCTGGACAGACAGGCCTGGCCTCTGCCTTCCTGACACTGACCTAGTGAGGAATGTACCAAGGCGCCTGGGGAGGTCAGCTGTGTTCAGTCAGCAGGGGTTTAGGACACACAACCCAGGACAGTGCTGTGGCAGACTGTTATCACTCAAGAGCTCTAAAAGGTTTGCCGTCACTGATCCAGAGCCAGCCAGTCTCAGTTCAAAGCCCTGCCCACCACTCACTGCTGCGGTCACTGTGTGACCCTGGTCACATTCTTTATCCTTTGTGCGCCTGTTTCTCAGTATGTAAAGTAAGTGTAATTACAGTACCATCCCCATGTGATTAAATCTAAAATGCTTGGAGTAACAAATGGCACATGGTGTCACAAAAGTGTATTATGATCTCTACTACGAAGACTTTGGGCAATGACCAATTTCACATTCAATGTTTTTCACATCCCTCACAGTTCGATTTCTCTCTACCTTGGGAGAAATCACATGCCAATCACATACCATAATGATGCTTGTGAATCATGAGATTTGTAAGATACTAGGTAAGTTCCCTTGCTTGTCATTAGCTTCTCTGCGAGTAGGAGTACCAATCAGTAAGGTACCATGTATTAGTACTGTTTGGATACACACAGCTTTGTCTATGAGAGTAAGATACAGAATTAATGCAATTTCAAATAACATTAGCAATTCTGAAGATATCAAGAGGCATCATGGTAGCCTATGATCTTGTTTTGAAATCCTGTGTCACACTGTTTTTGCCTTGATGTGCTTTATTCTGTTTTATTTTGCTTAGTTTTATTCTCTTTAAAATAAAATTATAAAAAAATTAGCAAGTCAAAAAAACACATACACACACACAAAAGAAAAACCAAGGCCACTCGGTAACAGAGGCCTGAGAAATTCTGCAGTCAGGCTCTAGATGAGAGGACAAGCCGTGGTGATGGTGCCTTGGCCTCCTGTTCTGCCCTGGTCACTTCCGCTGCAGCCCTAGCAGTGAAGAAGCGCAGGCATGTTTGCTTCAGAGCTGTGACATCACTCAGCGATGTAACCAGCTGCCCATTCGACCTGGATCCCCACCGGGCACTATGTGCTCCAAGGTGGAGCTTCTCCTGCTTCCATCGCATCTCCAGAGAGCCTGGGAATGTACGTGACAGACTGCCAAGTGCTGCGTGACGCCGTGAATGAACAAGCACACAGGGAATGCCTGAGAGTTTCCTGTGTGGATTCTCAAGTCTGGCTGTATCTCAGAATTACCCAGCAACTTTAAAAAACATAGATCTCTGGGACCCAACCCCAGAAATTTAGATTTAATACTCTAGAGGGTGAGAAGTTTGTTTTTAACAGTTCCTAAGGTAATTCAGGAGTGTTTTGTAGCTTTCGCAACTCTTGAAGTGTAGTCCTTCAGATAGTACCATGTTACACTGTGGTGCAGAGCCAGGACAGTGGTCTACACAGAAGGCTACTTTTCATTTCAACAAATTTTCTTACAATTTCTTGCTTGTTCTAACTACGCCAGCTGCGGGGAGTAGGTAAATCATACGCTCTTAAACCATCTCTAAGATGAAATGAACCTCTACCAAGATAGATCAGCTTTCAGATCTCTCAAGCACCGCGTTGCACCATAACCAGAACGCGCTCCACAGTGCAAGTTCTTCCCCCAGTCTGGAACAGTGCGTTTGGAAACAACTCCCAAGTCTACCAACTAACCAGTGTATAAACAAAATACGGTTTAACCTTATAAAGGAATGCTATTCTGCCATAAAAAGGAATGGATACTGATACTTCGAACAACACAGATGAACTGACACACGTAAGGTCACGTACTGCATGATTCCACTGGCAAAAAATGTCCAGAAAAAGCGAATCACAGAGACAGAGAATATAGTAGTAGTCATGAGGGGCGGAGGGAAGAGAGGAAGGGAAAGTGCTGCTACACGGAGAAGTCTCCTTTACCAGGTAGTTAAAATGCTGAGGTTAGAAACACACTAAAAATGAACTTTGATGACACAGAAGTACTTTTTAAAAAGCTCATGAAAAGCCCACTTCTAGAAATCTACACTGAGGAAATAAAAGCAGGTATACACTTAAAGACTTACCTAAAGATCGTCCTCAGATATTTTAGTTGCAGAAAAACTGCAAGAGGGAGAGCAACCATGAAATATCCATCTGGAAGTAACCATCTACAGAAGTCAGGGTAAAGGCACACAAATATTAGGCTATCACTGGTTAAAATGGAGGCTTGAACATTTATTCCAAAGAAATGAAAATACGTTCACAGCGGTCCCAAACTGAAACAGAGATATTCTTCAATGGGTAAATAATTAAACAAACAGCAATACATCCCTACCATGGAACTCTGCTCAGCAATAAAAAGGAGCTATTAATATTCACAACAACTGGGCAGAATCTCCAGAGCTACCCAGTGAATGAAGACCGTCCACTTGTATGACACCTTCCTAAAGTGACAAAACTGTAGAGATGGAGAAGAGATCTGTGGTTGCCAGGCTGGAGGACAGCAGGACGGAGGAGGCGCGCAGGTGGCAGGAACAGTCAACAAGCGTGGTGCAGCCACTCTGCCTGCCGGGGTGCACATCAAACCCTGAGGGACATCACCGCCGTGGAGAGTGGGGTCCTGGGCTGGGGATCTCTCTCTGCGTTAGTTCTTACAGCTGCATAATCTAGGGCTCTGCCAAAAGTTTAATTTTTTTAAAATCCACAACAGTGAGAGAAACCAACTAACAAACGAGGATAAGGGTTTGAATTTTTAAAAATTCCAACCAGCACCTGCAACCTGGACCACACAGCGGTGACCTTCTGGGTGCCCATACTGTCCGTCACTGTGAAGGAAGGAAGGTCTGCCTTGGGGAGAGAGACCCTCACAGAGGAGGCCGCTCCCAAACACGAGTGCCACAGCCTCTTACCTCTCAGCAGTCTGATTTAGCTTCCCAGTAAATACTGAGCAATTCAGACTACAAAGGTGAAGGGAGACTGTTGGATCAGTCTGTTTTCTGATTCCCCTCAAGGGATCATGCATCTCATTCTGAAGCCAGTTTTCAAAGACGAGGAAAATCATGGAAAATGCCACGCTCGGCCGTTTAGAGTGAAATGCCCTTTGATGGCTGAAAGGTCTCCTGTGACCCTGAAATGGTGCAGAGCCAGAATGAAGGACACCAGGTCTCACTTCCCAGCATGAGCGGGGATGCCGGGGGTGTCTACTGCGCCTAGGGCTTAGCAGCTCTCCTGCCGCTTCTCTTCCTTGTAAATGGAACATAAAACTTCACCCGTAGCTTTAGATTTCAGATAGCAGATGTTTCCGATAATGAAAACTGGTAACAAGCCGTTACTGCCTTATGAAAAATAAAAACTGTCTTTGTTCAATTACTTTCTCACAATCCCTGCAAGGAGGAGCTCAGTGCTGTTACTGTGAGGAACGGTCCCCTCACCATGTGACTGCTGCCACCAGGCCTCCAAATCAGAGACTAAGTGACTGCAACTCTCCGCAGACTCCCCAGCAAGATCAGACTCCTGGCAAAGCTTTTCCTCCATTCTCGGAGTGCCTCTGTGCTGGAACCACCAGAGGTGACATACTGAGAATGAGGCCAGAAGGTGACTCCACTGCAGTGGAACCTCAAGGATTTCAGCAAGCCACGGTGCTGTAACTCAATATTTTGACTGGCTAATAAGATTTTCTTCTTCTTTTCAGTTCTCCCCAAGTACCAATATTCAACTCTCAGCTGTCCTAAAAGTATGATGCCGTAACAAAATGAAGACAGGAAAGTTGGTGACCAGATTAACATGAAGTCAGTGAGACACTGCCAAGTCTCCAGTGAAAATTAAAACACTGTTAAGAGGAAAAAACAAACCAACAAACCACGCCAACTTGTATATAGAAGTCGTAAAATTTCGTTCCCATAGAAGTCAGTAAAGTGCAACTTCTAGGAAAAGAACGCAGATTTGTTAAATGGTTTAACAAAATGCCTTCCCTGAGCACCACAGGCGCACACAGCACCGTGGCAGGCGGGGAGGAGAGCTAAGGCGGCCCTACCACTGCAGCCGAGGCCCCTGACTGCTGTTCCGTGGGGTCCAGAGAGCATTTTCATTTCTCCCCAACAGAGAAATTCAGCACACTCTAACAACAGCCCAACTCTCTCTCTCTCTCTTGCTCGCTTGCTAAGGCAAGACTAGTTAAATGATGCGAGACATATAAACTGGGCCGTAAGCATCTTACTCTGACTTGGAAGTGCTATCGCAGTAGGTTCCTGCATAGAAGCAGATGAAAACAACTATGTAAAGGCAATGAGTGTGACTACAGAAGCTGCAACATGCACGATGCACTGTAGCTTTCTCCAACGACTTCCCATGCATGAGAGCAACTCAATCTAAAACATTAAGATAAAGTAGCTGCTTTTACTATGAGAAAGGGAAGAGAAAGGGACCTCAGCGTCCCTTTGGCTGCTGTAAGGAACTATTGAAGACTCGGTGTCTTCAACAACACTTGTTTCTCACAGTTCTGGGGACTGAGAAGCCCAAGCCCCAGCCACCAGCAAGTGCGGCTCCTAAGATGCCACCCCGCATGGCGGGCCACGGGTCTCTCCAGTCTCTCTTTCTCCTCTGGCGAAGGCACTAATTCTCCTCTGGGGGCCTCAGCCTCCAGGAGCTGGTAACGTATATCTACTACCTCCCCAGGGACCACTCTGCACAGCACCACCCTGAGGCTTAGGGATCCAACGCGTGAGCAGGGTGTGGGGGACACTTGTCACACTCCCAGACCACACAGAGGTGGTTCTATGCGGAAGAGGTGACAGCAGTGACCCCCGCAGCATCTACAGAAAACTTCCATGCACTCGGTCACGCTGTCAACGACACGGCATGACCTCTATGCATCTGATGTTCTCCTTTAAGGGAGCCATCTGCCGTGTAAAAAATGGTTTTTCTATAGAAATAATGTTACCAGATCTTAACCTCTCACCGGTTTCACCCTAAGGTGAAAATCTGATTGGAATACAAAGAAGACCTGTTCCCTATCTCCAAGCGACAGAACTTGGATAAAAGTGAGATTTACAGTCTCCTTGTAATATTTCCAAGCTTTTATGATTCTTAATATTGAAACAAACATCTTTGCACATAAAACCTCAGCTATATATTGTTTACATAGGTGAAATTCTGAAATGGGCCAATTAGATCAAAGATTCTTAAGTCACAGTACGAAAGTCCTTTCCAAAACATTTGTATCTATTAAGGCTCCCAACTGGGTAATTTAGGAAGGAAAAACATTTTTCCACTAATTCGGTTAAGACACAATGCTTTATGGATATATCAAAATATTAACCATACAGGAATCCCAATGGCTGAACAAATGAATACTGGATATATACACTGGAAATCTGTGTAAATGAAGAACCACTCTGGCTACACTCTCAACAAAAACATGAAGAGCAAACTCTGCATTCTCTGCTTTCTGGATGGCTGTAAAGATAAGGTATTTGCTTATTTTTCACTTATTTTAAGTTTTTTTTCTCTCAGGTCATTGCTAAGTAGTAAACATAACTGCCTGCATTCCACTAAAAATCTCCCTCAAACCAAGTAGCTAAATCTAGCTATTTTTAAAACCTCTAAGAAGCATTATGCCTTACAGTAGCAAAGGAAACTTGAACGCAAGGAAGGATTTTGGAAAGCAGAGTTCAAGCATTTCTTTTGTCTAGGATGTGGACTGTTTTTAAAAACTGAAATCTCCAAATCCAACCAAAGGAGCCCTGTGAAAAACAATAATTCACTTCTGGTGAAAGAGGATCATAAAACTGTATTTTAAAAAGCCAAATGTCTTACATATTTAAAAACCTGAAGGGAGGACACTCTTCCAGTGGGCTTTGCAGTGGTCCACGTAACCTGCAGAAGTCAGGGCATCTGTACCATCTGCAGCTGAGTCTGCCAATTTGGTTTGTCACTAGTGTTATAAAAACAAGGCCACACTGACAGCTTGGTCTCCCTGACCCCACACGAGCTGCTGCTCGTGCAGTCAGAACAGGATTAGGGTCACTCACGGCACAGAATACAGTGGGATCCACATGCCAGGCAGCCAGCACAGCACCGTTCACCTGAGGTCAGAGGCCCGAGGCGTCCCTGGCCTGCCCAGCCCGGCTCAGCGGCTGCACCTAAGAGTAAGCGAGCAGCCCAGGGCCCAGCACCACTCAGAACCCGCCGCCTCCCATCTGCCTACGATCCGGGAGCTCAGTCACACTGAAAGGAAGCCCTCCTCAGCAGTGCCTGGCCAGCTGCCCACTGACGGACAGGAAGAGATGGTAGAACTCTGGCCGCCACGTGTCACAGCATTCAATAAGTGAGGCCTCATTACAAATTACAACGTGTCATCAGCGAGGTAGGAGGATTCCACTAAGAGACCATAATACTTCTCCTCTGAGACTTCCGGTTCGGGGACAGTAATGTCCCTAATACAGGAACGCACCCATGATGATGATAATCCTTAACAGTGGATCTGGAGCGTCACCCCAGACACTTACATGAGCTACTCGAGCTTCCTAACGCGGTACGGGGCTGCTCCTCCCGTCTGCAGGAGCAGTGGGGGCCTACGAACTAGAAATTATGGAGAAAATGGGATCCAAACCGGACCGCTGGCTCCACAACCTGACCTCTTTCCTGCCACTCAAACAAGATTACTCTTTCCCACTAGGAAAACGGAGGGACATGGAACGCGCAACCTGCAGGTATCTGTGTCATACTCGGGTCCCATGCCATCGTGTATGCACCTGTGGGAAATGAGTGATGACCAGCATGGTGGGCAGCCGCCATGGGAGCGAGCCCACGGCTCCTGGCTCAGGTGACTCACACTGGGTCCACCTTCTCGTCCCCTTCCCAGCAGCCATCAGACCTCGGTGTCCTGAAGACAGCGTGTGGGGTCCTATTAACCCTTGGGCAGAAGCCTGCTAAGAGATGACGTGCACTGTGAACATGGTCTCTGCGAGGCCTGACCAGGTCAGTCTGAACAGACGCTTTCTGGAGTGAGAAATGACTGCTGTGTTGGGTGCTGGCCAGCTTCTCCACCCAGGATGAACGACGAGTTCACCTCTACCCCTTCAGAATACGGACCTGGCACTCAAGTGCCAGGTCAGGAGTTTCATTTCCAATAAAATAAACAAGTAAACAAATAAAATATGGATATTCAGCATAAAGTAATAAGTCATTAAACTACAGCTACCTATGGATAGCAATTCTAAGTTTACATTATTAAAATATGTATTTTTTTCATGCCAGGAATCGAACCCGAGACCTGTGCCTGCCAGACAGGCAATTATGCCACTGAGTTATATCCCCAGTCTTAAAATACACTTTAAAACATGGATTAAATAGAGTTATTGGAAAAATACAGACCAATGGCAGTTAAGTCAGGGATAACTACTCAGTCCCAGATTAAGACAGAAAGCAAAGAAGTAAGTTATCATTACAATTTTTGTCTTGGTACCAGGAATCAAACTCAGCACCTTGTACTTGCCAGGCAGGCGCTTATGCCGCTGAGCTATATCCCAGGCCTGCAAATATTTTTTAAATTTAAACTGCTTCGTCCCCAAAGTGGGTCAGAATGAGAAGGACTAGCATGAAGTCTGATGTAAGGAAGAACTTTTAGAGATGGGCAGACGTAAATAAGCCCGTGGAGATGTTGTGTAAACACACCCCCACCTTTCTCCAGCAGCTAGGACAGATTAACCTGAGGTCAGGGACTTTTCTGAACCCTGGTATCTTTGCCCACATAGCCTGAAACAAGGTAGAAAGCACTGTGTTAAAGCTCACTTGGACTCTGTGGAGTGGTCCTGCACCCGAGGCTCCGTCTAGCTAATGGGAACATCCTATTCTCCTGCTGACTCCTTCCAGGAAGGCTTGTACATAACATCATCAAAATGTTGGGTCTCACACAATTTTTCACCCGCCAACTTTACATGTGTTTAGGGGCTACATCCTAGCACAGAACAACTAATCAAAAAATCCAGCGAAGAATCACTTGGACACTACTTATAAGTTCAAATCATACATAATGTGTAAGCTAAGACATCAGTGTGACGTCTCAAGTCACATGAATGATGTTCAACGTCTTTTGTGTGTGTGTGTGTGTTTTTGAGACAGGGTCTCCATGTAGTTCAGGGTAGCCTTGAACTCACTACGTAACCCAGGCTGGTCTCAAACTTGCGGTGATCTTCCTGCCTCCGCCTCCCAAGTGCTAAGATTACAGGTACCCAATGTAAGATTACCCGGCCCAATGTCTTTCTAAAAAACTGCCCCTATCTGAGCTATCACTTATGGGAAATTGTGCAGCTAGGGTCCCACTTGCAGTCATTCATGCACGGTAACTATTTACACGCATCCTCTGGCTGGAGTGGGCCTCCGAGTTTGAGTGCCCCACACAGCTGGATCCACGCAGAGGGACACTAACAGGAACACGTGCACCTGGTGGGGAAGAGGGGAGCCCACGGTGGGGGGCTGCAGCATGAGGACAGGCTTCCCTGAGATGGGCTCTGCTCCCCAGTAAAGATGCGGGCAGCATGGCCAGGCCGACCACCAGGGATGGAGAGCCAGCCCGAGGCGGAGGGGGAAGCAGGCTGCACCAAGCTGGGACGAGTGCCACACTGGTGCACCTGACCGAGGCCCCAGATTCCACCTCAGCTTCACAGTCATCACACAGCTGCCTGGCACGTGTCAGTTCTGTGCTTCACCAGAAAACCATGCCTGCAACAATTTAAAGCACATTAAGACATGTGGACGCTCCATAAATGTTTGTTCAGTGAATTAACGCCATGCAGAGAACCCAGGGAGGCATCTGGATTGGCATCTGGCCAGGTTATTAAGGGTTCTGCAAGGCAAAGGCCTAGGAGGCAGAACACTAGAAGACACCCACCAGAAGACGGTGGCACGGTGCAGAGATGTGGCGGCATGAAAGGACAGGCACTGGAAACCTTGGCACGCCCGCCCTGCTGGTATCACTGCTTTTGGCACCCACACACATCCACTTCTGCCCACTTGCACCACCATCCCAGACTGAGGCCGATTCCTTTCACAGACTCCAGGTTTTCAGACGTCCACTCTCTCCTTCCTCGGCATCCACACACTGCGCCGTGGGTCTCGGCCACAGGGTTCTGTCCTTGGTTGTTCAGTCCACACGTGCCTCCAGGCCCCTCCCTGGCTGCCTTGCCCTGTGAGCCTTTAACTCAGGAAGACCCTGTGTAGGGCAAGGCCCTGCCACACCCGTCATCTGTGCTCAGAAAGCCTTTCCTGACCCTCCCCCAGACCCCATCAGTCACACCTCCAACACTGATGACCGAGCCTGCGGGGAGGGGACTCAAGGGCAAAGGCTGTGCTCCTGTGCACCCTGAGCCACTGGTGCCACGTAGCACACAAAGCAGTGTCATCAACCTCTGGGACAAACTGTGGGCTGGGGACAAACCGGGGCAGGCCATGAAGACTGAGGGACCTGACATTCTGTGACCTTTATTGTGGGGGGGCCTTGCCCTAGGCACCAGTAAGAGCTGCTGACTCGGCTTCCCAGGCTTCACCTGAGGAAGCAGAGAGACACTCGAGCCAGCAGGGCAAGGACCAGCACTCCACCCTCACCCACCTCCGCAGGCACGGTGAGCTGCACGCGGTCACAGGGCCCGCCTCGATGTACACTGGGAGGCAGGAGCCCGCCGCTGGCGAGCTCACACTTCCACAGGCACTCTAACCGGGACCCCAGCCCACCAGAGGACAGCCAGCCTCCCCCTAAAATCGAAGGGGCGCCCAGAACCCCTTCTTCCTGTGTCTTCACTGCCGTCCACTCAGTCTACTCAGGGGGGACGCTGCTACCCCGATCCAGACCGGTGCCCACACCCAGCTCCAGCCCCACAGGGACATCTCCCAGCTCAGGCTCACACAGGCTTTTTTCTTCCCCAGTATCCACATCAAGAAATGTCTCGATCCATTGCCCAGGCTGACCCTGTGCTTGCAATCCTCCCGTCTCAGCTTCCAAGCCGCTGGGTGGATTCCCAGTGTGTCACAGGGCCAGCCAACCTACAAGCACTCTTGACACCACCCACTGTGGAGCCTTAATCCGAGGTACATCCAACTGGCTCACCCACAGTTTGGCTAAGACTGGGGAAGCCCATCTGAAGAAAATTCCCCCAGTTCCTCACACAGCAGTATGGAGAATCTCAAGGACACACACCGAGTGACAGCAACCAGATAGGAAAACCCCTCCAGTGCCAAATTCCATTCTTATGTGACGTCCCCAACAGGCAGGCCAGAGACAAGGAAGGCAGGTGGTGCTGCTAACGAGGACAGGAAGGAAAACGGTTTTTTTGGAATTAGGTGACTGTGGTACAATAATGGATGTAAAAAATGTCACTGAATCAAATAATTTCACTTTCCATTATATAAACTTCAATAAAAAGTCAAGTATTTCTAAAAGTCACTATTTTCCCTCTCACGGGTTATCGTTACTACTTTAGTGTATTTTTTGTTTTTTAATAGTGCTAAAATAAACCTGTATGTGTAGATGTCTCTCTGACTCACTGATGTCTTTCTTTGGATGCACAGCAGGATGAGATTGTTGGGTCATATGACAGTTTAGTGTCTTTTCATCCCTTTCCTTCTGCCCTGAATTCTCTTCTACTTCTTCCAAGAACTTACTCATCTCTCACTTCCTACCCTACCTTCCACTACGTCCCTCCATAGGATTTTTCCTGTTGGCAAACCAGCTCCAGCTTCCCCAACCTAGAGCCGTTCCTGGAACTGTTTCCTCCTCAAATCTCATCTAGCTCTCCCCAAGATCTCATTAAAGGCAGCCAATGTGAGCAGCCTCCACTTTTACACTTCCTGTCTTGTCCTAGTTTTATTTCTAGCACTAAGACAGACTACAGACAGTACTACATCTCCCTGCTACAGTACATCTAAAACTGACATACAGACTATTCTTACAACTCTCATTAAAAGGCACGGGTAAGGAAGAATTTGCAAGAAGCTCATGTCAGGAATAAGACAGGAAGAAGTCATTAAAAAGAAGTAGCCAGGAACAACAGTACTAACTATTCATCTGACAAGGGATTAATATGCATAATATTAAAAAACCAACAAAAAATCTGATTCAAATTTGAAACAAATCATCTGAACAGATACTTCTCAAAAGAAAATGGCCACCGAATATACCAGAAAGTGCTGAACGTCACTGACTAGTCATCAAGGAAACTGTAATGAGGCATTGCCTCACCCCAGCAGAAAGTGGGGGGGCCTCCAAACGGTGGACAGGAAAGGGGACACGGCTACACGACTGATGGGAAAGTAGCCCAGCGCAGCTGCTGATGGAAAGCAGTTTGAAGGCTCCCCACACCTAGAAACAGAACTACAGGACTGTGTGATCAGCAATCCCGTTACTGGGTGTTTGTATCCAAATGAAAGTGGTCAGTAAAAGCGAGTTGGGGACGCAGCCCAGTGGCAGAGCACCTAGCAAGCATTTGTGAGGCCTCTGATTTGACCCCCAGCAGAGCAAAACACAAAATATCAAGAGATCCCTAACACACGTCTTTACTGCAGCACAATTCACGCCGGCCATGACAGGGAACAAACACACGCTTACCACAAATGACTAAAATTACACATACATGCAATAAGCTATTACTTAGCCCTTAAAAAGAATGAAATCCTATCATATGGGGCAACATGGATGGAACTGGAAGATATTAAGTAAAATAAGCAACACACAAAAGGACAAATAGTCATGTCCTCAATCACCTATGGAACTAAAAAAGTTGATGTCATCTAAGTAGAGAATGGACTATGGTAACGAGGCTGGGCAGAGGAGGGAGTAAGGGAGATAGAGACAGTCTGGATCACAGGTATCAATGCAGTCAGAGAGGAAAAATATCTTCTAGTGTTCTATAGCTCAACAGCATGACTGTAGTTCACAATTTATTATGCACCGCTAAGTAACCAGAAGAGAGGAGTTTAAAGGTTCCCAGTAGAAAGAAGTGCAAATCACCCTGATCTGAATATATGCACAGAATTATTACACTGTACCCCAGGAGCACAGGCAATTATTATGTGTCAAAAATGTTAAAAAGAACCTGCCAAGGACACCTGGTGCTGCACTATTGAAGGTGATGGCCACAGGCCATGTGCACTGTCCTCACGGGGATTAGCCACTTCAGAAGCACAAACTACATCCCACAGAAAAACCACCTGAACCTGGACACAGTAATTCAGCACGGCACTGGCAGCCCCTGATTCAGTTTGCCTGGGGCCCTGAGGTCAGGAAGGTCTGAGCAGAATTATCTTGTGTGAAGTGAAGCAGACTGATGCTACATTCACTCTACCCCGCTAGAGTTCTACGGACTGGACGCAGTACAAGGGGCCGGAGGGTGTCTCTTGTCACACACGGAACAGGCGTCAAGTGGTCACACAGAACAAGATGAGATGCGGGACAGGCAGCGGCAATTTCCACTAAAACGAAGGCAAGGTCCCACCTCGACCGTAAAGGAGAAGTCAAGCAGTATCAAACCAAACACAGCCATGAGTGAAAAAGACGTCAGCTATGTTAAAAACCATTTCAAACACCAGCCAACCTAAAGGCTCAAATGTTATGAAGCAATACATCACAAAGGAATGAATAAAAACAAAATGAGCCGGGTGGGGTGGGGCACACTTGTAGTAATCTCAAGACTCAGGAGGCTGAGTCAGGAGGATCATTGCAAATTCAAGACCAGCCTGGGTTACAAAGTGAGCTCAAAGCCAGCCTGAACTGCACAGTGAGATCTTGTTTGAAAAAGATTAAAAAAAAAAAAAACCTAACAAGCTACTAATGAAACACAGACAATCTCATTTACTCCTTCCTTCATGCTTTAGATTTTTATTTTGAAAATTGACCACCACAGTCTTCCACTCACCCAAGCAACCCATACTGGTGAGAGGCATAAACTGACTTAGCGTCTCACCCTGCCCACACCGGCAACCCTGCAGCTGCATTTGCTGGATCAAAGGATCTGAGCCAGGGGCCTAGGGACACAGCTCAGCGGCAGTCCTCTGATGGTTCGAATATAAAGCTGACCCAATATATCCTGCAGCGCCAATCAAGAAACTCAGGCAGAAGGTAACAGGAGACAACAGCTGCTGAAATAAGAAGAGAACAGTGACATTTTAACAGCTAGGCACAGTGGCGGCCCTGCTTTTAAAAGGTAGTAGACAGGACCAATTTGTTCAGAGACTCGCAAAGCGGGGACCCAGTTTTGGGCCAGCACCTCTTAGGGTCCAGGCCTCGTCCGAGGTTCAAAGACAGAAACTATTTTACGACACCGCAAGGCCACCTTGCTTCAGCCGCCGGGCTCACCACTGTCGAGCTGTCCAGAGGCTGCCTGATGTTGATAAAGGAGAGTGTGCAGACACAGATACGGGGACGGCTGTCTTTCAATATTCCAGACACTCGAGAGACTGGCAGGAAAGTCAAGCGTAGCCTGTTTTCACTAAATTTCTGTTTTGTAAAGTCTGTCTTTCATATACAAACAGATCTGTTAATGTTATCAGGTAACATTATTTTTGCATGTACTTGTAAACATTTTTAGGTTTTTATTTAAAAACAATTTAACAATAATTTTCAGTAAGTAAATAGCAACAGACACAATGCACATAAACAAAACCTCATTGAGGTTCTTGGTAATTTTTAGAAGTATAGGTCAACTCTTGTGTTATCCCCCTGTAGGGTTTTATTTCTAAAAGAGCTTTGTAAATTCAGCAGTCAAACTTAAAGGAACTATTTCAAATACACCTCAGAAAGAATGAGTCTTTATATTTAACTTCAAGAGTTACATGTGGAGTACAGAGCTTAAAAACTGAATATTCAAATACCTGGAGTTTGTTTCAGTCATTTTGAAAATGAGCCAGCAGTAATGAGCAAAACTTCCAATACATTATAATTACAAACACTTGTGCGATCATTACATTCTTATCAGTTCCCTGCTAACTCATGACAGTATATACCGTAAGAGAAATTCAACATGACCAAACAGGAGCCATTGTGTGGACATGAAAGCAGTGGTCTCTGTAGCCAAAGTATGAAAATAACTCCCCTATCAAGTGAGGACTCTCTTCGGGGCAAGCTTCCTACAGCTAAATCTCATCAGGTATTATTACTGCAAAGAGAATGCATTTAATTATCAAACGCTGCACAAAGGCTGCAGTGCTTACATTCCTATGGACAGAGCAGGAGGAGAAGCAGAGAGGGGAGGGGAGAGAGGGAAAGGAGAGGAGGAAGGCAGGGCATGGGAGGAAGAAGGGAAGGAGGAAGGAAGAGACGGAGCATGGGAATGAATAAGGCAGAAGTCTAGATGACACTGCCTCCTCCAAACCAACCAGAGTGGTGACATCTCACCCCTGCGAGTGCCACTTTCCAGCTGGCAGAGCGCACCGGAGCACGTACAACTGGCCTGCGAAGCAGCACGTGCGTGCCCGCCCGGTGGAGGCCAGGTCATGCCCCTTTGTGCACGCCGAACTTCAGCACACAGCACTCATCTGACACGAGGTGCGGCCACAGAGCAGACATGCGCAGGTTTCCTTCTGCAGAGAACCGTCTGTGACCCATGTAGGCGGCTTTCCAGAGGGAAAACAGCCTGACCTGAGGAAAGTGACCTGGACTGCTCCCAGTGGACGACAGCAAAGTGACATCTTCACGGGTGACCTTTTTCCTTCCCCTCTACGCCATGGCTGCATTCTGCACGTGGCTTAACTTTCCAGGTATCTGGGACTCTGTCTTGCCGATAATGACCGATGTAAATGACAATCCACAACTTTATATAAACACTGTTTTGATCAAACCCAAAGGCAAAGGCAAAAGAGAACAGAACATTTAGCTGGTCGGCTCAGAATGAATGGGATCTCTTGTTTTAACTCCTTTCCCTTTCTGGAAAATGACACATAAGTAAACCATTGCAATTAAAGTGGTGTTTATGTGCAGTTTATGAAGCCATTAGTCTTGTATTAGTCATATCTCATATCTTTATAGGACTTAGAATTTTCAGTGGATTCCATAGTCCTCACTGGAAAAGCTCTTGCCTGTAGCTCACCTGCCACAGTGCAGCTCTGTCAGGCAGGACAGTGACCAAGGAGAGACAACAGCACCACACACACACACACACACACACACACGCACACACAGAGAGACGATGTCCTGCCACAGCGAGGGCCAAACATTCTATGCCAAACATTCTATGCTGCTGTGCTTTCCCATTTCTCAGCAAACCAACTAATTTTAGTCACTAAAGTTCATTAGGAAGAACAAAGGGATTCAGGATCCAAGAGTTTAGAAGCAGATGTGACAATGTCATAGCAAGTGGCATCCATGTCACCTTACACAGCCATCACAATGCCTCTTCCGGGGTTGGCTATCTACCTCCCCAACTCAGCTGGTGAGGTCTGATAAGGTGCTGGCCCAGAGTGGCAGAGTAAGAGAACTACCAGAGCCAGGGGGCTTGCAGAAAGTACACAAGGGGGTGGGCCACTGTTTACTTTAACCTTCTAATGAATTAGCATTACTGTATGTTTACTTATTAAAAATATTAAGGGTCCACAATTGCAACTGCAGCAAAAATGGTTTAGGTTAAACACAAGGGAGAAAAGTAGATGTGGAATTCTGATATACAGTCATGTACCTCACACATCTCTGCAGTAAGTGATGCCCACATACGCCAGGGTGCATCCCCCCCCCCCAACCCCGCTAGACCCAAACAGCAGGAACTGCTGTTTCTCAGTGACACTGCGCCTGGCATCAAGTGCTGATGCTGGAGTAAACAAGCTTGTGACACTGCCAGGCTTACAGAAGCCCACTGCATACAATCATGCCCTATACTTAATGACTTGGTAATAGATGACTATGTTATTGGCTTATAATTAACTACACTATATTCCTTGTTGTTCGTTTAGAAGGTGCTCTGACATTTAAAAAAAGAGAGTTTCCTCTGAACCAACACACCAAGTTAATGAGGTACTAGGTTCCCCCTCCCTGAGCTGAGCTAGTCTCTGGATCACGTCAGGAGACCACGCGGACAGGGCAGGGGGTGGGGGTGGCTCGGCAGCAGAGCGCACACGCACCCAAGGCCTGGGCCTTGTCCCAGCACCCCCAGAAAATCACGTAAGAGTACTGGGCCTTCTGTCCGTGGTTCCTGAGGTGGCCTGGGAGCTGAGTCAGCACCACGAGGATGAGAAAGCCTGTTAAAAGCTGGGGTGCATTAGGATTCAAGCAAAGTCTCTCCCTTGATCTACCCCTGACCCTTTATACCTGCTCCATTTTCTGCCCAAGGAAGCCCATACAAACTATGATTTCACTTCTCCAAGGTGAATCACAGAAATGAAAAACACACACCCTCTCTCTGAGACTTTGTGTTGGAGTCAACCATAAAGAAATTCCAACCGGCCTTGTCAGAAGACAGTGATAAAACATGACAAGACCACCGCGGCAGGTACTCCTGCCCACGCCTGGAAGGAGGCCGCAAGGGATCCTAACGGACGGCCTTGCTGCACATCCCTACCCGGTCCCTGGACACTCGCTCACTCCTGCTGTCCAATCCCATTTCCTCCCGGTGTCCACGTGCCATCGGCGCTGAGGCAGCAAGGTCTCCATGAAAACCAAAGCCCAGCTTCCAAAAGCGCCCAGACAGCTGAACCCACGCAGGCGCTGGGTAAGGGGAAGGGACCTGTCTGGGTGCAGGCAGGGGCACCCCAACTCCGCGAGGCCAGCAGCTTCTTTGCTGGGGGCTCTTCCTCACTCCCTACGGACCTCTTCACCCGGCTGCTTATTTGTATCCTTTAAAATATCCTTTATAATAAACCTGCAAGTCCAGTGCTCCCCGGGTTCTGTGAGCAGCTCAAGGAATTAATGAAACCCAAGAGGGCATCAGGCGAACCCCAATCTGCATCTGGTTGGTCAGAAGTTGCAGAGGCCTGATCTTCTAGCTAGTGTCTGAAGAGGAGCTGGTCTTATGCGACGCAGCCCTGGAGACGTGGGAGCTAGTGCTACCTCTGGGTGGACAGTGTCAGAATTCGGCTGAATTGAGTTAGAGGACACCCAGCTAGCACCCAATGCAGAATGACTGTTTGCTCTGTTTGTATTAGACCCCCCTCCAATCTGGTTTCAGAGGTGATCTATGCTATGGGAGCTCAGAAGGAAAAATTAGTTTTGGATTTTTCCTGTCTCTACAGAGTAGGTGACACACTGGATTTTCTCTCTCTTTTTTAATAAATGCTTTGCCATACATGATGTTTACATTCTTCATGGGGATTGGTGTAAGGGCATAACACACCTTAATTCTCTCTTCATTACCTTCTCCTTCCCTTTCTTCCCCACTCCATCTCCTTTTCAACTGAGAAAGATCTTTTGCTCTACCTCCTGTTACTGCATCTTTTATTCTGCACTATATATTGGGGTTCTCACATAAGAGAAACCATTTGATAGAGGCACTGGATTTTTAAAAGGTTGTGAGTCTCTCCACTGGAGAAATTTACAGAAAGGCTGTGAAGATGATCACTGACACCTATCCCCCAATCTGACCTTGGGGCCCATTTCCATCTGATGTCTGTCCACCTGCAGAATCTGAACTGATCACCCTCCATGCCCAACCGCCCTGCTCCAGGACTCCCAGGGCCCTCCCAGGGACCCAGCCCAAACAGACCAGACTCCTGCCCTCCCTAGACTCCAGCCTCCCCGCTGACCCTGCAGCTGGCTCTGCCACCACAGCTGTCTCCCCAGCCTCACTCTCTTCACCTCTTCTCCAGAACTACCTTCTATGGGTTCAAGAACCTACTGTCACCCAAGCCATCTGATAAATGACCTTGACAGATTAACCTCAAACCTGCAAATAATCACCATTTATCTTACAGGTCAGGGGGTCAGGAACCAACAATAAGCCCCCCAGAGCTAAAACAAGGAGTCAGCAAAGACCCCCGTCCTTTCTGGAGGCTCCGGGGCAGCACCCTTGATCCTTCGCCCTTTCTGGCTTTGGGAGCTGCCTGCATTTTCTGGTTTTTCTCAGTTCCTTTCTCCACCTTCCAAGGTAGCAAAACCACGGTGAGTCTCCTGATACTGCCACCTTTCTTGGTATCTTTCCCTTCCTCCAGTGAAGTCAGGATCCCTGTGAAAGCACTGGGCCTCATGGGTAATCCAGGTTACTACACCAGCCTTAAGGTCAGCTTCTGAGCAACCTAATTCCACCTGTAGGCTTAGCTTCCTCTGCTCCTAACAACACATTCACATGTGCACAAAACTAGGACACGTCATCCGCTACGTGTTTGTGGGCTGCCTCCCCAGGGTTCGCGTGTTGGAAGCTTTGTCCCCAGGACATGGATGTGAGAGGCAGTGGAAACTAGGGGAAGGGCACTGGGTCACTGGGGGCGCTGTCTTCGGAGAGGATGGACATACTTCTCCTGGGACATGCGAATGGCGGCTCTCAAGCGTCAGCCTGCCCTCTTCCTGCCCACGGCCTCTCCCTCTTGCACGTGCTCCCTCACGATGCCGCGTGCTATAAGGGGGCACCCGGTCAAGGGACCACCCAATCACGGACTGTCCAGCTTGGAACTGTGAATTACATAAATTTCCTTTCCTTATACTCAGGTGTTTTATTACAATCACAGAAAATGAACTAATCAAACTTCTTTGGAGGACTATAATAATGGTATATGATGATAATCACAATGATAATCACAACCACTTACTACTATAAAAGGCATGCTTGTCCTCTACTGTTAACTAGTTCCCCATGCTTACAAAGAATTAAGTTTAAACCTTTCTTTCTCCTCCCCCCCCGGGGGGGGGGTCTGGGGAGCAAATCCAGTGTCTTATGCATACCAGACAAATACCCTGCTACTGAGCTACATCCTTAGACTCTTGAACCACTGATTTTTTTCTGGGTGGGGGGGGTGTTCTTTAGGGGTGCATTACGGTAATTTGATACATGCACATATTGTGTAGTGACCAAACCATAGTAATTAGCATTTTCATCTCTTCAATCATTTTTACATGCTGGGAATTTCATATTCCTCTTTTCTAGCCATTTTGAAATATGACGGGCTATTTTAACCAACAGCTCTACTCCAGTGCTAAAAAAAAAAAAAACGGAAGTGAGTCCTCCACTCCTGTGTTTTCGGCGCCCTTTACTGAACTACTCCCCACGCTGCCCCATTGCTCCCCATTCTTCATTCTCTGCTGACCTCTCTTCCAGTCTGTTCTTCCACAAGGCTGACTTACCAAAATGCCTACACATGCCTGTCCTCCCGGATTAGCTCACACAGCAGAGAAACGGAGGAAAGAGGAAGAGCTGAGGCGGTTTCCAGGGCTGCTCTCCAGCTGGGAGACCCTGAGCGAGCCCCTTGGGACTCCCAACCCTGGTTGCATCATCTGCAAGTGAAAAGGCAGAGTAGCTTCTCTCCTGTCCTAGTCCTCAGCGCTGAGAGACTCCAGGGTTTGTATCTCCTCCACGCAACCCCATCTACCTGCAGCCCCCACTGTCCCTGATGCAGCCTCCCTGCCTCAGTCTGTGCAGCTTCTGCCCCCTCAAAGCTCCTGCCCCTTCACCACCTGCTCATATCACTTAGACTCCGGGAAACAGACTCCCCTGTGGGGCTCCCACCTCCCCTGTGGTCTTCCTCACTGTTCTCAGGTTCTTCACATGATGCTTCCACCCTAACTACCTGCCTTTTCCTGTCTCCACCGGTCAGATTCCCGCTTAGTCTTGGTTTTCCAGTCTGGCCAGAAGCCTCCTCATGTATCTCACGGTGGGTCACCCTACCCCACCACTGGCCGCATTGCTTTGGCACATTCGTTCATTCTGTCCGGGCCTCCCGCCAGGTTCTAAGATCCAGGCAGGTGGAGACTGTCACTGTCCTCAGTGCCTCTGGGGCTCCCAGGTGGCTGCTACCAAACATGAACCCGGACAGGATTTGCAGCTGCACATGACCACCCGGCATCAACATGGGGTTTCTTCAGTCACCTGCAGCTTCAGGTGGCCACACATTTTAAGTTTTAACCAGTAAAACACGGCAAAACCGTCCACGCGTTTCTGGGAACTTCCCCCAGGAGCAAACACCCATTGTGCTTCTAGTCTGCCTCTTCTATCGTGTGCCTGGAAGACAGCAGTCACACACTAAGGCTGACCTGCCACGTACGGCAGGAGCTTGCGCAGGGCAGCACCAGCTCTGGACCCCTCCCCAGCCTGCCACCACACACATACTGCTAGGGATTCTAGTAGGGAGGCCACTCACAGCCAAACCTAACTGTACCAATAATCACCTGCCGATTCAAGCACACAACTCACCCTTCCTACTGGATTACAATCTTTGTGCTGCTAAGTATACTGTCCTGAGTCCAACAGACTCATATTCCTTAGCAGAAGGCAGTACACAGAAATGTTCTACAGTGAGTACAACCAACGAATTAACGGCTACACAGTTTCCTACCTAGGCTCTGCTCCACCCAATGGTCTACTTCAAGTTGGGTCCTTTGTTGCTACCAACCAAAATGAGCTTTAAAAAGAGTGCTGGTTTCCACTACTGCATTACTCACAGACTAGCTGGAGCTTAAGACAGCAGAGTTAACTCTCTTTCTTGGGCGTAGTACCACCAGGGTGGTCTACCGCTGGCACATTCTACCTTGAAGTTCTGATATGTAAATAAGCAAACATGACCTCTAGAGGAACCACACAAGCACTGTGCTTCTGGGCAGGTGAGAGGAACATCCTAAGACTTGGCCTGCGAGCTGCAGTTCTGCTCCCCTGAAGCCCTGGGGGCCCTGAAGCCAAGCTGCAAAGTCCTCTGGCAGGTGAGCTCCCGTCTGTGAAGTGGTGTGTTGCTGAGAATTCACAGGCTACCAACGCACACACAGCTTCACACAGACACCAGCGCAAACTACAGAACTGGAAATATGTGAAAGAAACATTCACACAAATAACTGCTACTTATTGTCCTTGAGATGATCATGCCACACACAGTCTTATAAAACGATGCAAGGACATCACTAAAGACTAAAGACTCAGGAAAAGACTCACCTGAAGACTAAGGAAACTGAGGCACACTGAAGTTAGGCGTTAGGCTTAAAGTTTTACAGGGAGGAAGGGGTCAAAACACCTAACTCAGCCAAGCTAAGTTCCCACCTAGGAAGAATAAGGCTTCTGTGTCACTATTTGATGTTGTTCGGTCTCTGTGCCGCTGGTCTGGGTGGCAGGCACAGGGGAGAATGCCACGCCTGTGCAGCACACGAGGCACTGAGTCTGCTGGGTCTGGAGTGAAAGGTGCAATGGCTGGACTAGAGGTAGCCCTCAAGAGGGCACATGGGACACTCTCAAGGGCTGAAAGGACCCTATCAACATACCAGGAGGCTGCTTTAACACAGAGTAAGACCAGGACACAGGAGAGCAAAAAGAAATCGAAATCATCACGAAGGAACGGACGTGTTAGAAGCTGAGGGGCCGAGAGCCCGAGTGGACAGTACTTGGGAATGGACGCTCAGGGGCAGGAAGAACAAGCTGCTGATGAAAGGAGCAGAGAACTGCTTCCGGGTGGACGGCTGGGGCACACCGGTAGACAGGGATGCTCCTGATTGTGTGGGCCAGCAGGAGTGCTTTGTGTCATCCTCCTCGGCCTAATTCATGAGAGGATGTTAGCCCGGAGCTCAGGAGAAAGAGGTAAGAAGGAAGCATCTGAGATGGACAATGGGTAGAGCCTTGAAGTCACACCAAGCAGGTCAGCCAGTGAGACTTGGGATTCCAACAGTACTCGACAACTGTCTGCCTCCATTTTAAATTCTGGGAAGCTCTTTCCCATTTTTCAAAAAGACAATAAATTCAAACCTGAACTCTTTACCGGACCTCGATGAAAAGCTGAGCTAAGAATGTAGCGCAGTAACACAGTACACAGCATGCACAAGGCCCTGGGTTTAACCCCCAGCACAAGTAAGAGAAAGGGAGAAAGGGACAAAGAGAGGGGAGAGAAGGCAAAGCAAAGCAACCACTTCACTTCTCTGCAGTCAGTGGCCTCCTTCACAGTCGGCATGCATCAGCATTCCAAACCCAGCTGCCCCTTGCAAAGGAAACAAAAAGGAATTCCTCTGAAAAGCAAGCCATCACAGCATGCAGTTCTCTCTTGGGGACATGGACATCCTGAGACGCTGCCATAACGGGGCTGTTTACAGCACTTCCACCTGTCACACAGGGCAACCACTTTGTCAGGTAAAGCACGTCTGCGGAGAAGATGACCGCTGCCACTGCAGATCGTGGCCGTCCAGAGGCTGCGTGTGTCCCTAATGGTTGCCCTGAAGACTGGGCTGCAAGAGGCTGGGTCCACTTCAATCACATTCGCAACAGCTAAACCAACAGACTGCAATTGTAACTGGCTGAGAGACAAATAGTCAAGAGGCCTCTAGGCAACATTTTCTTCTCCGGGCAGCTACTTACAATTCTTATCTCATTGCAGTCTCATAACTGATGCTATTACTTGAATATTCAAAGCAAATTACCATGTTCTCCAAACTAATTTGTACAAAATGTACAAAGGCAGTATCACAGCCTCAGCTGAAATTAAAAGAGGGTGGAGAAACGCAATTAATACAGTTACACAATCTCCCAAGAGGACATTTTTTAGTGATTTGAATTCAAACCTGTGTAACAAGGCATGTAACATGAAAACATTTCTTTTTCAAAACTCAATCCAAACACCCACATTTAGTAAGTATTATTTGGGTACAAGGGTAAATGAGGAGGGAGAGGTACAGTTAAAAATGGAAAATGGTTTTGGAGGGACTGCTATGATGTGGCTTTTTTTTTTTTTTTTGAGACAAGATCTCACTATGCCTGTTCAGGACGGCCTTGAACTCACTTTGTAGCCCAGGTTGGCCTCGAATGCACAGTGATCCTCCTGCGTGCTTGGATTACAGGCGTGTGCTCCATGCCTGGCCTGATGTGGCATTTTTTAAAAGCGAGCACAACTTAGTAATTTTGCATTCATCTCTACCAATAGGTTTTATCACTAGGTCAGATTCCATACTAATATACAAGCCAGCACATGAGTGACTTTCTTACTTCAGGAATTACTGTACTTTTAACCACCACAATCCTGTCAGACCTAGTGACTCTCCTCAGAAAAAAAGTCACATTCTGAACAGGCCTAAGAATCTCAATAGATCCAAAGATGGCTGGAAAAAGGTTTCTAGCTCAAACACTATGGCCAGTACAGCACCCCAAATGGGGCTTGTATCAGCATGGCCCAGTAGGTGTTTTCAACATCTCCACCTAAGGGAAACTGGACCATCTGTGGACCTGGAGACAAAAGCTCCCAGGGGATCTGGTGCCCTTCCTGTCCCAACTACACCTGTAAATCAAATCCAGCTGCAGCTGGGGCCAGGTTAAGGACACCAGCATGAGAGTCCCTGAATCAGTGAGTCAGGTGAGGCTTTCGGGCACTGATTTCTCCAGCCAACAGAGCGCTGCATTTCTAGTTTCTTTTCCTTTCCCGAGGTGCTAAGGGTCAAACCCTGGGCCCTGTGCACGTTAGCCAGGAACTCTGCCACTGAGCTAGCGGTACACCCCCAGCTCTGCACTTTCTGACTTCCCCAAAGAGACTAGGTTTAAGATCCAACTCCGAGAATATCTAAAAAAAAAGACAAGGCAAGAGACAAAAGGTCACCCTTTCAAGGACTAATCATAAATATTTCTCCCTATCAGCACTTTTGATGTTGTTTAACCCCTTGTACACTGTCACCAAAAGCCCCATGACTCCCCTGAATGTAATGATAAACTCAACTTTGTTTCCTCTGGCTGCGGCAGTCAATGCTACACATGTAGATGATGATTTAGGATGGACAGGCTACAGCTCCATGAGGCGGCTGGAGCAGACTGCAGCTGCCTTCCTGGCTTTGAATGCTGGCTCTGCTGCCTCCACCTAGGGGACAAATGACCTTTCTGCCCATTAAGCTTCCTCATCTATAAAGCTGGCATTCCTACCTCGTGGGTTTTTGTGATTCACATGCACACCTGAAGGGCTCTGATGTACTAGCTGTTTTGATCTCTTGCTCCAATTACCACCTTGGATACGAAAACTCTTTTACCCTGTTAACCAAGCTAGTCAGTGCCCCACCTAACTGTCACATTCGATATTGAAGCAGGTGCAGGTGCCATCGCAGTGACTTACCTGCCGATCCCCGGTGACTGCGACAACCCTGTGCAGGTGTGAGAGGTAACCTGCTTCCTACAGCCACCTTACTTACAAGCACAGAAGAGCTCTTTCCAACAAAACTCAGGTCCTAAACAAGTCAACACTCAGAGGTTCTGTCTGAAGCAAATTCAACTTTTCATAGAAGTATGCACTTTAACTAGCAAATACAGTCGACGGAGGTGTCAACAACTTCTGCAAATATTAAAGTAATTGCTTTCCACTGCCAAAAATTGAAGGAGAGGCACCCTGAACATTACCCTAGGGACAGCTACCACATGGCCAAACGAGTAATTACTGAATTTGGTGTCATGAGAACTATTCTTTGGGGAAGAAGAAATTCATAATAATCACTTTGTTGTAGCATTTGCTATGCAAAGACAAAAGGGGAAACGTACTCTGGGGTTCAGAAACTCAAATAAAATATATACCTGAGAGGCCAACTCTCCAGCATGAGTTTAATTTGATCTGTTTAGAATGGACTTAAAGAGATTAGCTCTGACAGGATGAAACTACTGACACAGGAAAAAGAAAGGGGCAAAGGTGGAACTAATAGAGATGGAACCTACAACTAGCACGAACTAGCAGGGCTGCCAGTCTAGCACAAACTAAGACTCGTAACTAAAATTGAAAGGATGTGTCAAGAAAATCATTAGTCTCCCAATGAAAAACCCAGGGTCCTAAAAACCTTAAACTTTTTCCTGAACTCTAGACAGTAATGACATCAAACAAAAATACAACACAGTCTAAGTCAAAATACTAGAAGATGCTCGCTTGGTTTGAATGCAGCTGCAATTGTACTTCAGAGAGGAAGGGCAGGGAGGGGAGGGGAGTAGAGGGAGGAGTGGAGTCCTTCTAAAGACTCCCTGAGTATGAAAACCCAGGCACCACACAGTTCTGGAAGTAAATGCCTAGAAGTGAGCTAAAAACGTTTCCTTGCAGGAAGCATGCCAGTGGGAGCACAGAGGGACTAAAAAGTTGGGTGACAGTAACATTTATGGATTCAGGGGTGGGAGGTCCTATTACAGAAGCTCAAAGTCAAGTTTCCAGAACAATTTGCTTTGCTATATCAGAACACCTCCAGTAGTTATATTTTAACTTTTAAAAGACGGGACCAGCAGCAGCTTGCTTCTACTACTTAGGGCTCCATCACTGATTCAGACCCTGACCTTCCTATGACCTAAATGATCTCAACTTTCATTTTGTCTCTGGTCCCAAAAAAGGGGGAGGGTATTACCCAGCAAAAAAGAAAATAAGAAATTTATCCCTTCATTAAAAAATGGAGGCCACTCACAGACTGTGGGGGAAATCAGGCCTCACCAGGAGGTGATCTCCACCTGGGAAAGATCACCATGCCTGGGCCACTGCTGGAGTGGGGACAGCCAGACCCAATCCTCTCTGAGTTAGTGCCATTCTCAGACTTTGGAGGGAGAGAACAAGGCCTCACCAGGAAGTGATCCCCGCCAGGAAACCATATCATTTTCACTGTTTTCTTGGGTTGAGTTTTTTCATTATGTTAAATCTGATGGCAGGAGCAGCTATTTAAAAGATAGCAAGACATATTGTGGTAGCCATTTTGGACTTACTATTGGCTTATTTGGAAGTCCTTTATTGCATTCATTGTTTTGTTTTTATTGTTTCTAGTGCATATTGTTTTGTTATTTGATTTTTACTATATCTGAAGGTATCTATAGCTATTTTGAAGACAACAAAAGGCATCATAGTAACTATTGTTGATTTTGTAAGGTTTTGAAGTCTTGTATCACTTATACTGGTTTATTTTCATTGGTTTTATTCTGCTTTATTTTCCTTGGTGTTATCCTTTTTAAAAAAAATAAAACAGCTTTAAAAAAAATGGACAGGAGGAGGGGTTGAAGGGAGGATAGAGGAGTGGGGGAAAAACAAGTTATATCATGTACAAGTACAAATTATGATGGATGTGATCGCTATATGTATATCTAAAATGTACCAATAAAATCTAATTTAAAAAAATGTGAAAGGTGGGGTGCAGGGTATAGCTCCATGAAAAGGACCTGGGTACAACTTAAAAAGATAAAGAGACAGAAAGAGAGAGACCAATGTCCAGAGCTGGTTTTCTCATGGTAGGGGCAAGTCAGGACAGGACAGCAAGTCAATGAGTTTCTGCACAAGAGCAGGGCTCCCTCCTCCAGCCACCGGGTGGCCTCTTCCAGGCACCTCAGTCTTCACAAGCAGACAGACCAGCATGCACTTTACTACACCCCTAGAGCACCATGCTGTGTGCATTTTAATGTCAGTTATGCCCCATGAGGTAACCGAGCTGGTGGAAGGGTCCAACACTTTGGTTCTTACTTCAGGCTCTGCCAGTCACTGGGTACATGAGCTCTGACAGCCCCAGGACTCTCCTCTCCTCACCAGCGGTTCTTCACTGATGGTGGAGAAGCGCCTTTTAATGCCAGGAGTACTGAAATACAGAAAAGTATAGTGAACGGAAGATCACTGATTATAAGCAGCATCTCACGTTATACTGTGAAAACGGTCAAGAACGAGTGACATACAGCAGCAACACCTACCTACAGGGAGCCACTGACAAAGGGGCCGAGACTGAAGCTGCTGAAGAGGAGAAACCTGGACTGCAGACAGGCTCACCTACCTCCCTGTCTTAGGCTGCCTTCCCTGTGCTGGCTCTTGAATCCGACTGCTCACCTGGTTCTCACCAACACAGTCTCCTGCAGTTAGTTCTCTCCAGTCTGTGTGCCATGGCAGTGGCTCCAGGACAGGCTAACACCTCCCTGGCCCACTCTGGCAGCCTCTCAATCCTCTCCACATTCCTAGCTTCTGTCCTCCGGCCATCCCACACATTCATAAAGTGCTCCTTCTAGTTCAAAAGGGCAGCGACAGTCTGTTACCAAACACCTCAGCACAACAGGCTAAGGGAGTCAAGAGGTCTGGGCTGGGATGCTGTGCGTGCCTGGTTAAGTATCAACTCCTCTGAGCCCCCATTTCTTCATCTGAGAAAGTGGGAATGCTCTAGTGCCAATTAATAACAAAGATAAACCGCTATGACATGTTTTACACAGGCTCTGACACATACGGGAAATTGCTCCATAAGATAGCTACCATCGCTGAGTCTTTGCTACACCCAGTAACCTTTCTGCTTCTGCCCCCTCTACCAAAGGGCTGCTTGCTTCCTGCCCAAGGCACCCACATTTCTTTGCTCTCCAATCTCTCTTTATAATGCAAATCCTCCTATCACTGCCTGCCAACCTCTGTGAAATGGAAAGCTAAAATGTCAATTCAATTCAATTCAATTTAGTTTAACCCAATCACCTGTGCAGTGCCAACACTGTGGGGGTCCTGAGGAGACACTGGCTGACTTTCTGCTGTCTACCCAGGCCCTCCATAGAGGAGGCTGGCAGCTAAGTAAGGTGGGACTTAATTTCATTTCTGGGACATCCCATTACCAGATTTCTGTTGTTCCAGGATAATGATTCGAGTAAACTTCCAGGCACTGCTTCAAGTAAACAAGGCCTAAATCAATCACAAGAGGCCAAGGACATTCTCTGGAAAAGTGAAGTCCTCTTACAGTAGTGACAACTGCAGGCGGTGTGCAAAATCAGCCTGAAAACAAAATCAGTATCTAAGAGGACTTCAGTGGGAAAATAGCAAAAAGGACTTCTCAGGGTACCAAAGAGGTTACATCTACCTGAGATAGGTTTTCTTTCTTGTACCATAAATATCTTGATCAATTCAGCAGCGACACATACTGATCTAACCTGGACAGCTCTCTCACAAAGCTTTCCCCAATATGTGGTTCTTAGCAAGTGGCCCAGAAATCAGCTTCAGACTCCCTTTTGCTCTAAGGTATAGACTGAGTGTGTGAAAGGCTTGAAGTGTAAATTAAATCAAGAAGCCCCTTGGGATCAGGAATTGTGTCATTCATTCACTGCCCTCCCACCATGCATAAATTAAATAATCCAAAACTAGTAAGTGAATAAAAAGAATGTAGCAAGTATAGTCTTAAAAAAAGAGAACAAACTGTGGGCACAGCAGAAAGTTAACCAACTGTCAGTGTTGAATGGTTTCAGATGGAGCTTTAATAAGCACAAGTTAGATTTTTAAGTTAAGGAGTAACATAGTTACATAACTGGCACACAGTCAATTGGACAAAGTCCTGGCAGTAGTAGGACTGGCGAAGGAACACATAAGTAGCAGGAGACAGAACTATGTGAATTTGGAAGCTGCTTGGCATCAGTTCTCAATTAAAGAGAGGAAAGGGAAAAAGGAAAGGGAAAGCAAAAGAAAAAGAGCGAACACTTCTCTCAGGGTTGTTTCAAGGATTGTGTGGAAAGCAACTAGTTATTAAGTAGAGTCTTACATCAATAATACCCAAAATATAATCTATCCAAAGAAAATCTTGCAGGTAACTAATGGAAGGGTTATCTTATTGGCTACAGAAGAGCTGGAAGTCATGGAAAGGAATCCAAAATACTTACAAGATTTACAGGGAAGAAGTAAAATGATTTACTCACACTGTCCTTTACCTTTCTTGGTTACCCTAACTGAAGGTAAACGGTTTTGCCTTGGTTTGTATAATTAATTTGGAAATAAGACATCCAAGGATAAGTACTCGTCCCCAACAGCAACAGAACAAGCAATGATTATGATGAGCCCAAAAGAAAGCAGGGAAAGAGATCTCGGCCAACATCAAACATCCAAAAAGATCTCTAACAAAAAGTGCTGTTGATCTCAGGATAAAAATAAAGCATTTAAAATAAACCATTTGGCAGGACTCACGCTGGGTGCTTTGACTTGTATCCTCTGTCAAAATCTATATAATAAATCAGCAACACAGAACTTCCACGTGTGGACAAGGAAATTGAGTTGAGGGAGCCAGGGTAATAAGTTTATGCAATACTTTTCTGGAAAAATTCGACAAATGTTAATATGCTTTCGACTTTCACATTTCTGCAAGATTCTACCCTATGTTCTGTAAAATTATCCATCAATAGTTTAACTGTCCTCGGTTAAAAATGAAACAGAAAAAGGAAATGCAAAGACATACAGTGCAGAAAAATCCTGGCAATAAGAATTTATAATCTGTGGGTGACAATATAAAAGAAAAACTAGTCACACACGTCTTTTGAGGGTAGAGCTTTGCTGGAGAATCCTACGCAGTGTCTGAGGTAACCTCAAACGTGACCCACTTGTCCCCCATCCGCAAATGGGGTGTAGGTCAACCTAAGTGTTTACCTAGAGGCATCTAATGCATATCTGTAGATTTTGCCCCAAATGCTGTTGGCCAAGAAGTGCAAGCAAAACAAGTGCAGATCAACAGGTTATCTGCCAGATAACTAGGGAAACGAATTACAAAACCTAACAAGCAACACAGCTAGCTCTTCCGTACAACCCTATAAAACCCTTCCTGCCACGATCCCACTGTTAAAAAAAAAAACACCCACCAGCACCTCTCGGTTACCCACCTAGACTAAGTCACGCACAAATAGAATTTCCTACCCTTCGCAAAACTTAGCCAAGTGCATTCTTCAAATTTGCAAGCAAAGAGCCAGGAGAAGAGTTCAACTCACAGTCGTGAGGAGGGCAGCTGCGCACCGAGTGCAACAGAACCAACGGGCACAAGGCAGCTGGAAAGAACAGCCCGGGCACGGCCGCGGAGACGGCTCAGGTGGGCTCCCCGGCGCGGGCGTCCCTCCCGCCCGCCCGCGAGCTCCCGAGGGCGCCCAGCTCACGCCCCGCGCTGCCGCTGTCGGGCCGGAGCAGGCGGAGCTGGCTAGCAAGGGGCGCGGGCGCGGCCCGACTCGCAGCTCAGCAGTCCGCAACCGGTTGGGTCCCCGCGCGCGCGCGGGCGCCTCCGACTGCCGCCACCCACCCTCCGCTCGGGCCCGCGACCCGGCGGCGCCGTCCGCTCACGGCCACCGCAAGCAGGTGCGCGCACCGGCACGGGCACGGGCACGGGCACGGGCACGGCCCCCTGGCCAGCTCGGCCCCACGGCCCGGCGTCCCCGCCGCGCGCGACCCGGCGGGCGGCCGGCTCACCTCCTCCGAGGTAGCAGCGGCTCCGAGCACAGTGCGGCGGCGGCGGCGGCGGGACTCCCGCGGCCAGCTGGAGCCGAGCAGGATGCGAAGGCGAGCGCAGCGCCGGCCGCGGGAAGAGGAAGGCGCCGCTGTCCACAGCCGGAGCGTGGGCTGACCGTGACGTCACAGTGGCGCGGCCAGCCAATCCCGGCCGCGAGCCGGCATCAAGCGCTATGACGTCACGCGGCCCGGGAGCCAATCGGCGGGCGGTCGAACTTTCGTGATCGTAAATTCGGACTGGGATGCGGCGGGTGCGGAGGCCCGGTTGGTCCCTACGCGTTCACGTGCCTCCGGGCAATTTTGCCCTCTTTCTTCCTAATAAGCCTGCGTGGAACGCAGAGTCTGCGCAATAGCTGCAGTGAAGCCCCGGTGCCCGGAGCTGCGGCTGCTGGATGCTGGGCCCACCCAGCGGCCCCACCCCGCCACGCTCTGCTCTGCGCCGGGGAGCAGCGCCCTTCCTCGGCTCGCGTAGAAAGGATCCGGTGTCCACGGTGACCCCCCGCGGGGCGCCTTCAGCTAGACACGTCGCTGGCGCTGCGTTTTTCTTAGGGAGCCCGTTTCTATTCTAGAAAATCATCCCAAGGGCTTGGACCCTGGCGCCTCGCGGTGGGCAGGAGGCAGGGCAGACGAATTTAGGATGGTTTGAAGCCTTCGCCATCACAGCATCCTAGTTTCCCCCTTTCCAAGCCCTAGAAATACCCTACTTTTTTGTGTGCCCTTTTTACTCTCTCTACTGCTCTGCTTCCAACAACCCCGTGTAATCAACCCTTTAATGTCGGCAAATAATACTGTCTTGCATATTTGTAGTGTAATGCTTATCACGTGCTAGCTTGTCCCAGTACTGGGCCGTGGTACTAAGAATACAAGTAAACACACTACATGCAAATTAGGTAACCTAAACAAACACAAATAATTGAGACTGTTAATAGGCGCCATTCATCTGCCTAACACTGAACTACATCAGCTTGTCAACTGTAGGGTGCCATGTGTTCGAAACAGAATCAACGGAGAAAATGTCGAGGACCCTCCACCTGTAAAGTGATACCGTATGGGAAGTGCTGTCATGAAAAGGGAGACATAGAAGTTTCTTTCAAGGGCCAGCTGAAAAGCATGCTTTGGTGGTGTAGAAGATCTTGGTATGGTATCTACAGTTTTTGCTCTCTTGCCAACATTCAAGGCCAGAGCTGGTTCAGTTCCCTGTCATTCTAAATTCTGTATTTCTGGATTTTATTTACTTACTTTTGGCTCTTGCCATGTAGTTTAGGCTGACCTTGGACTCACTATGTAGCCCAGGTTGGCCTGAACTATGTAGTTCAGTGTGGCCTCCTGCCTCAGCCTCCCAAGTGCTGAGATTGCAGGTGTGGCCACCACAACCAGCTGTCTTTCTGATTTTAAAGGTTTAATAGGTAACATGATTCCACAAATCTCAAGTTTTACACCACACACAATTGTTTTTATTGTCCTCACCAATGAACAATTTTATGCTCATACTACCAAAAGTTCTGTTTATTTTTGATTATACATGTACCTGTCAAAGTATACCTTAAATGTTAAGTGATTTTCTTATTTAAAAATAGACAGGTGGGGCAGCACACACATGTAATCCCAGTACTCAGGAGGCTGAAGCAGGTGGATCCTTGCAAGTTCGAGACTAGCCTGGGCTACAAAGTGAGCTCAAGGCCAGCCTGAACTGCATAGCAAGAATCTGTCTCAAAAAGACCAAAAAATAAAATAAAAATGAAGCTTTCCTCTTATCCTCTAAACAATGTCTTTCACGTGCTCTTTGATGAGGAGCCCTTAGCCTTTCGTGAATGTCTCCACTTTACTATTTCCTGTGTACACTGTCTCAATTCCTGGGTGCATATACCACTGCCTTCGGTTGGAAGCCTCATTGGAAGGGGAAACATGTTAGATTTTGCTCATTATTTATCTGCAGATCTTAGTACAGTCCCTAGTATATAACAAGACTTTAGTAACTATGTGTTGAATAAAGAAGCACTCTCCTCTTCCTCATTGCCACCAGGAGCCCAGCTCCAGGGTTCCAGCCCTCCTTCAGTCACCCCAGGACTATTAAGTATTTCCCTCAAATGCAAGTTAGTTGGGTCCTGTGCTCCTTCTTTCAGAGACTTAGCATTCTCTGCAAAACGTAGCTTCAGGGAAGCTTGTCTTACCCCAACAGCTAAACTTACACTCCAGCATGTGAAATAACAAGGCTGTGGTGAGTCTAAAACTGGATGGAAAAGTAGGTGTGATCCATTAATCCCAGAACACATGCATAGAACAGTTCTCAAAGCCCTGTCATAGGTTTTTCCTGAGAACACCAGCAGGTTTGTGGTGCTGGGGTGGAAAATATAAGAGACAAGTTACTGTTCAGCATTTGCTGTCCTGTCTCTTCACAGTAGCCTTTTTTTTTTTTTTTCCTATGTGGGCCAAATACCCTCTGCAAAGCCTGTTTTCTCCACCTTATTTAATAAATGCTATCATTTATCTGATCATTGTTCAGGACATAAATAACCTAGAAATCACCTCTAAAAGGGTACTCTAGCACCCCAAAGCCTGGTGACAATGACGTAATTACTCCATATTTTGGTATCACTTTATGGTTTCACCTGGTCGCTTCCCAAGAAACCACTGTTGAATCTTCATTAAATGTTTTCTTTTTCTCTATACTTATTTTAAATTCTGGTCACATTATTCTCTTTCTCAGTTTACATTAGTAGGCGCAAATTTCTTCCAGCACACACTTCCAAGTATATTAAAAGGTTGCTTCAAAATTACTTGTGCTAAACAGAGAGTTAAACATACTGGGCAATCTGTTCTATTGTTAGAGCAGCTGCAGTTGAATTTGAAAATACAATTGAAAGTATTAGAATACAACTCTAATTAGTGAAACTGTTTCATTAGGAGGTATTTGCATAACACAATGAAACCTTGTTTAAGATAGAGCCTATATTTGTCTCTGAACATCTCAAAGTTGACTAAAATATAGGCCAAAACTGTCTTATACTGAGGATAAACCTATGCAGTCTTGGTTGGTTCCTATCTTTGTGTTGTTTCTCCCTTCCGTCCTCCCTTCTACTCTCCTTCCCTCTAATCCTTCTTTCTTCTAATTTGGTTTTCTTTTATCTTGCTTCCCAGAATTTCCATCTGATGCAGATAGAGATTAGAGAGTTCCCTTTGCTCTTCAGACCTTGCAGTTTTATACTTCCACTGTTGCTGTGCTGTTCCTCTCCTCCCTTCTGTTCAGCAATATGCCCAATATGCTTCTGTTCAGCAATATGCACAGCATTGCCTCTGCTTTCTTTTCTGCTCTTTAGCTCCATTGTAAAGTGCCTGGGTGGTGCAAGGGTCTGTATCTGCAGTCTTCTCTATGCCTCCAGGGCAGAGGTGGAGAACCTATGGCACATGTGTTATTGTGTTTTAAGACAAAAGGGATTGGCCTCCTGTCATGAGCTCATGAAGTCTTGTGCTGTGTCATACGTGGCGGAAGAGCAAGCAGGCACATTTGGAAAAAAGACAAGGGAGAAGATCTGGCCCGGGTTCGATTTATAGCAACCTATTCATTCTTGTGACTAAGGGACTGGTGTCCTGTAATGAGCTCACGTCACTGTGCTGGGCTGTTGAGAGGCGTAGTGGGCACTGATGTAATACCAACACTTGGGAGGTTGAGCCAAGAGGATCACCATAAGATCAAGGCCAGCCTGGGCTCCATAATGAGTTCAAGGTCAGCCTGAACTACAAAGTGAGATCCTGTCTCAAAAATGAGAACAAAACACAACACAAGCTCTTGTTATGTTGCCCAGGCTGATCTAGAACTGCTGGGCCGGAGCAAGTCCCCCACCTCAGCATCTCGAATAGCAGGAACTGTAGGCACATGCCACCATGCCACTGCTCGTATCTAACATTGTAAAAGTGCTATAAAGAAAGACTGACAAACCAGACACATCTGTAATCCCAACACTCTGGAGACTGAAGCAGGAGGATCAATGCAAGTTCAATACCAGCCTGGACTACAAAATGAGTTCAAGACCAGCTTGAACCACATAGTGAGACCTGTTTCAAAAAAAAAAAAAGGCCGTAACTACAGTTATGATGAAAATGAAATAGCATCAAATCTTAAATGAGTATTAACTTTAATATTGCACTTTCTATAACTGTTTTTGTTATTTTGAAGATCAAGCACTTTTGAAACAGAAAAAGCTATTTCAGACAAGGATCAGTTTGGTACCAATTCTTCCCTTTTTATTACTTATCAATCTCTAAGGCCTTTCCTAACACTCTTGTTTTATTCTTTGAACATCATAATGATGAGAAAATTGAGCCCCAGAATTTTAGCTTACCCAGGGTATAAAACCAGTCAGTACAAAATAAAAATCTGAATTAGCTTCAGTTTCAACCGTTTGAAATACTAAGATAACCTACTAAGATTTTTAATGAGGACAGATTCTCATTATGATATTACTCAGCTGGTTATCAAAAAATAAATTTCACAATGACATTTTATTCTATAGCATATTAAAGAGCTAAACATTTCAAGAACATAAGACAAAAGCAGATGAAAACTAAACTGCTAGCCAAAATCTAACTGTATAGCTGGCAAAAAGTACTGATATGGTTTCTGTTGCTACAGAATATATTCTGGTCAAGTGGCATGTACTAAAAGTTGTTTTTTTAAGGTTTTAGGGCTGGTGATACAGTACAGAATCCTTGCTCTTTTAGAATTGGGTTTCCTAAAAATTATTCGTAAGTAATTTAGTCACTCTAGGTCACATGCTGTTTTAAGGACCTGTGTAATGAGACATTAAAGGCCTTGTCCTTACACATCTGCAATGTGAGACATGCTCTTACACATCAAAAACTTATAGTTCCCGTCTTACCAACAGCAAATGTGCCATTTTAAAACACAAGTGAGCTGGGCATAGTCGCACACACCTGTAATCCCAGCACTCAGGAGGCTAAAATGTTCATGGAACTAGACTCTCGGAATAATTCTATTTTCTTTGTGACAAAGACACAGGACATAGACTGTTTCAAGTTAGGTAAGAAAGATTTTCGGAGCCTCAAATTCTTATTGTCCCTTTATTGTACTTTGACAACATGGTAGATAGCATCTGTTGAATCTGGTAACTTGCTTCTAACAGAACACAGTGAAAACTCGAATCTCACTTCATACTTAGGTTAACAATAAAGGCAACGTCTAACTATTGGCGTTCTTCCTATACCTTCTTAGCTTGCAGACTTTGCACAAGCAAGGTGTCACACTGGAGTCACGAAGGTTGTCCCCCCAGGACAGCTAAGGGCTGAGGTCCTGGACACACGCCGTGTGGGTCCCTGGTCGCGGTCTGACACACACACCGTCGGGGAAGAGGCGCACTCCTTCACTCCCGAGCACATCCAATTAGCTCGGCCAACGAAGAAACAAGTTGGCCCCGAAAACCTGGGAAGTTGGGGTGAAGCTAAGCAGTAACGCTCAGCTGAAGCAGCATCGCCCAGGACGGGCCCCTTCCGGAGGTGCAGCTGGCTCCTGCAACGGGCCGGCGCACACTCCCTGCGGCCGGGGGCTGGGACTAGTGGCCCTCGGGGACCAGACGCACCTTCAGCACACCAGAAAGGACACAGAGGGCGTGGCGGGGGTGGCGGCGCCGAGGTGATGAGGGGCCGCTTGCTCCCTATCCGGTGTTCCCCGGGACGACCCCTCCAGCCCGCAGGATCACGCCCGGACCCAACCCGGTGCGGCACCGGCGGGACCTCGAAGTCCCGACGCCCGCGTCCAGGGAGGAACCCGAGCCAGGCCTGCGCCGCCTTCCACGCCGCCCAGGGCCGCGCGCGTCCCGTTTTCTCCGCCCGCCTCCTCCCGCCGCCGCGCCGGACCGTTAGCCGCGGCCCCGCCCCGCCGCGGTCACCCCATTCATCCCGCGGCCGCGCCCACCAATCACCGCGCGCCGACGGTACGGCATCTGGCGATGGGCGGGGCCTCCGCGGCGCCCCGCCCCGCCAGGCCGACGGCCGCGGGTTACTTCGGGTCATGACCCGAGTGGGCGACCCCCTGACGGGGACGCAGAGAGCGAGACGCGGGGGGCGGGACGCCGGCCTGGAGGAGGGGGCGGCTCGGGAGGAGGAGGCCGGGTCCAGGCGCGGCGCTCGGGGTCGTCCGGAGCCTCGGCCGGGGCGGGAGGAGCGCGGCCGGCACCCCGGGGGGTTGCGGTCCGGGTGCAGCCGGCTCGGGCCCGTGAGGCGGCCGGCGCCTGTGCCCGACTCTGGCCGGTTCCTTGCTGCAGACTCGAACTGCACAGCAGAAGACGATGGGTGGACTTTTTTCTTGTTAGCGCGTCACCTGCTGCTAAGTATTTCCGTTTCTCGGTGACGCCAGCCGACCCGTCCTCGGTAGCCGGCGTCGGCGACACTGCGGCGGGCGCTTCCGCTGCGCACGCGGCCGGGGCGCGTGGGCGAGGGCGAGGCGCACGGTACCTCGAGCCCGTCTTGGCGGTGGGTCTCCGTGCGGTTCCTGCCAGAGTTTGGCTTTTTGTAGCTCCAGCCAGACCTAGTGTAAAACCGCTGCTGGGTGCCGAGGATCGCCAGCCTGGCTGCTGCAGGCTGCCGCGCCTTGGGCCCGACGCCGTCGCGGGGTGCTGTTGGCGAGAAAGGAGAAAGCTGGTCCGATCTTTAGCTCCGTCCCGCCTACCAGATGGGCCGAGTCCCTCTGCTGTGTGCTTCGCGCTCGGGCACATGTAGGTGAGAACGCTCTCCCGCCCACCCACCGGACAAGATGCGCTGGGGTAAAGCGAGTTAGTAAGCGTGAAGGAAAGCAGCGCACCGAGTGACAGTGGCCATGCAGCAGGGCAGGAATTACTGTGCACAGGATGAGCTTTCACCGTAGTGAAGGCCAGAATTCCAAGGGAAGAAAAGGAGGCCCTCTAAGGATCCAAGTTGAGGAACTGGGATTTTCCCTCACCAAGCAAGCCAACTGGCCTTTAAAAACAAATGCCAGCATAACGTTCTTAAGCATCCTGGGAGCGATTTCCTGTTGCGCTTGGTACAAGCCTCGAACGCTTCCTCTGGTGTGAAGGCCTTCATGGCTGGGCCCTTCTTACCTGCTCCCCACGCTCGATTCCAGCACTCACTGTTTCTCAGGTCCAGGTCTGTTACCTTCGGTCCCCTCTGCTTGGTCACTTAACAACAGCCTGATCCTCTTTACTTACCCTTTTCCTCAGCTCACCTGTCCTTTTAGCTTCAGAGTGGTTCCTCTGAGATTTCCTTTTGAATCAGTAATACAAGTCTCATCAGATCCTTTTTCTGTGGTACTTACCAAAATCTGTGCTACACTTACTCAGGTTATTCTTACCTCTCTTTTTATCTGCGTGTCCCGTCATCACATTTGTTAATTAACAGCACATGAAGAAACACCTGGAGACCTAGCCTGTGGGAAAGGCTAGATTTAATTTCCTCTGTGTACAGGCAGGCTGAAATCAGAGTGGTATCCGTGGATTTCTGGAGAGGAGGCTAAGCCTATGTAGGATTTGGAGTTAGGGGTCATAGTCCCAAGGAATCTGGATGGAATGTTTGAGGTCGAAGCTACAAGAAGGGTCAGCACAAGTGTGCATGTAAAGCTTGGATCTTCTAGGGTCAGGAAGCCTGCAGGTCCAGTCCCAGTTTCTTCAGGGCCATCAATTCTTGTTTGCTGAGGGCAACATGTATTGCTGTGGTTTGTGGAGAGTAGCATAAAGGTCTCTCTCAGGTCAGGGCTGACATTCCCATCTTTTTGTTGCTATATGCAGAGAGCAGAGGGTTAGAAGGTGGAGTTTCTCGTGGCTACTTCGGGTGTGACAACTGGGGCTGTGTGGGCGGCCTAACTGGGAGAAAAATTGGGGGGAACAGGGCTGTATGGAGGAGTGGTCAGAGCCAGCACCTGCCTGTTGGTGATCACCTATACACAATTCTGTAAAAACGGAGTAAAATCTGAGGAGACATGGCCCAAAAAGAAGGAGGAGGGTATTACAGATAAGAGGTAGTTTGTGGAAGAGGCCGCAAAGCCCAGCCACAAACATCAGTCCAGGAGTCAGACAAGTGCTGTATCATTGCTGAGGATTTTCCAGTCTTTTGGCTGCATCCTGTAATGTGCCTGACTGATTGGTGTAAAAGCACTATTCTTCCCCAAGGAAGACACAACTGCCTTTTTCCACTGCAAGGGGATCTAAACCTTCACAGTTTTGAAGAGTCACATCACTGCCGCCAGGGAGTCAGTCTGGTTTGTAAGGTGGGAATGGAGCCAGCTGTTTGTCTGAGGCTGTTAGAGAGCTCTTGAGAGAAGGAACAGTAGGAGGTCAGGGAGGTAGTTAGACCTGTTGTGCCTGTCCCTGTAGCAGTGGTGATACCCAAACCGATAAGCAGGGTATTAAATGTATGGCTCTACAGCACTGGACTTGGATTTTAATGGTGACAGTGATGGGCAGATTTTGTTTTCTCAGGGAAGTGCCCATTTTGGGAATGAGGTATGTTGGTGTGCAGGTGCCAGCTCAATTAGTGGGGAAGCACAAGTAGCTGGAGGGCCCACTGAGGAAGAACACACCTCTGGGTAAACAGAATTGGTTGTGAATGTTAAGGAAGTGTGCGAAGAATTTTTACAATTCTGTCTTAGACACCAGAGTACCAGATAGGGCAGCAGCTGTCAAAGGGCTGGAGGGGTCCCTGATGTGGGATTTGACTGGTGCCTATTCTGTTTTGTAGGAAGAATCTTTTGGTATCTATTAGGAGCCATTGTGTGGAATGGTCAAGGTAGGCAAGAGGAGACAGTCTGAGCCAGTGGGAGGTTGATGACAAGAATTGCACAGGAGAAAGGGCATGCTGCAGCTGTCAGAGTGCTATAGACGACTCAGGGTGCCAGGAGAAGCTCTGGGGCATGATGTTCCTTGCAGTGCTCTGTCTGTTGAGCAGTGATGTAGTTGCAACTTTGAAAGGACTGGAAAAGTGGACAAGCTAAGTGAACGGGGCATCCCAGGTAACCTGCTAGCTGGTACCATCGCACAAGACAGTAAGAGTTATACTGATGGGGAGGTAGGTGTCCTAGTGGTGTACCAGGGGACAAATCACGCTGAACGCAAACGGGCTTGGAAAGTCAGAGGAGCATCCCTGGTTATAGGGTTGTGTATGGGCCTAGTTGAGTTCTCTGAAGCAGAAGTGTTAGTGAAATTGTATTGGAAGAGTCAGGCCACACGTATGGCCTGGAGGTTTTCTGTTTTGTCAATGATAGGAAAAGTGGTTACGGATGTTTTGTTGAGTCAGAATGGGTGCTTCATCTCATATTGGGGGTAGTATGTGACACTGCTGAGGATCCAGACCCAGGACTAAATGTCCTGAAATGGTCATACAGGTTGCTGTAGATACCAAAGTACAAAGCCAGCAGTCTCTGGCCAGGCAGCATGGGAGTGGTTCAACAACAAATGAGTTCATTGAGATTGCCAGGAGAAGCTCTGGGGGGAGCAGCCACCTAGTCAGGAATGAGGGGCTTAACTGGGCCACAGGCTGTAGGTAAGGGGAGGGGGAGGGCCTAGCTAGGGCAAAGGTTAATATGACCGCAGAAAAAATGATTTCATCCCTGAGGTAAAAGACAATTGAGCTGAAATACCAGTAGAATTGAGAGTAAAACCCATAAAAAACCCCACATAACAAAGACAGAGGATGTTTAACATCCTATTTATCAAACAGGAAGAGAGCAAGAAAAAAAAGAAAGGGTCATTTCCTGTGGGGAGAAGTCCCATGGCGCCCTGGTGAAGGAGATCTGTCCAGGTGTAGGAGGATTTGAGAGCAGAGGTCTGAGGATGAAGCCAGCTCAGATCAGCACAGAGTCAAATAAAACAGCTGAAGCCACAGGATAGACAATGGCAGGGCATTTAGGTGTTCTCTGGGATTCTGGTCGGCCTGAGGGGTGTAGGGAGATGACCATGAGGAGGAGGAGTGGTCATGCAAATTGTCAGCAGGACACAGCTTCACTCTGGAGTGGTGAATCCACTGGTGGTGGTGGGGTTTGAGGACGAACAGCTGTTGGAATGCTGTTGATGACTCAGAAGGGACCGGGCCACTTGGGCCGTGGGGACTGCAGCCAGAGCCTCGAGCAGTGATAAAAGAGGGAGAGCAAGTAAGAGGCTCAAGGAGTCTGGTCAGGGGTCTGTAACCTGTGTGAAAATTGTCGTGAAAGGATGAGAGAATGGGATGATGTGGACCTGTGAAGCAGGGCGGAGGAACTTTTTCTGACCCGGGAACCATCTGTCTTTTGTGGGAAGGTTTTGATATTGTTGGCATTAATAAGGGGACTAGGCCAGAGTTATGCCAGAAAGGGCAAAATACTGACCCTTAGGGGTGCTGTAGGGGCGCTGGTGCCTCTTTGGAAATTTATCTGGCAGCCATGGGGTCTGAAAGTCTCTGATGTCCCCTGCAGTAAAGCAATCCTGCTTGTGTGGGCAATAGGACAGCCTGAAGGAGGAGTTTAAAGAGTGGGCGTTAATGATTGAAGGCTCTGGGGAGCTGAAAAATCCCCTTTCTGTCCAGATGCCAGCGTGATTATGCAATATATGGAATGTGTACCTTGAATATGTGTAGATAGTAACTTGTAAGCCCTTAGCTGGCCTGAAGGGAAGGGTCAACATGATTAGTTCAGCCTGCTGTAATAGAGTCCTGGGAGGCAGCGGCGTATCCTGCCCTGGCCAGGGGGTGGAGGGTGGGCTTGCAGAAACTTATGTGAATGAATCAGGTGTGGGCAGGATTGGGGCGGGGAGGGTAGAGATGTGTGGAAAAGGGGAAGTTGCCAAGTGGATCATTGACATACAGTGGGGAAGGTTGGTTAATGAACCGAGGGGCCAGGTTAAAGTCTGGGTCCATGGTGGTGGTAACTGGGAGCTGCTGTGAAAACCGCACAGGGTTGAAGAAGGCAAGGGGAGAGAGAGTGTGAGAGGTGGACTGAAGACATGAGTCCCTGAGGATCATGGGAGGAGTACAGGGGGAGGGGAGATAGCTGGTGATTTTGAGTGCTTCTGAAGGCATCAAGCCAACCCAAAATAGTGGGGTCAGGCTGTTCAGACCGCAGTGTGATGGGGCATGACTTGGACTTGTGCTGGAATTCCTGCTGCACATCGAGTGTTGAGTTGTGTGAGGACTGAAGGGTTGGGTAGGATCTGGGAGGGAGAAGAAGGGGGCTATTTTTAGGGCTTCCTTTAAGCTCACAAAGGATGAGTGAGGAAAAGTCTTGTGTGAGAAGGGCAAAGCTGGGCACCCAGAGGTAAAAGTAGCCTGTTAAGCCAGGAAAGGAGAGGAGCTGCTGTGTGGAGGTGGAAGTTGGGATCTGGAGACTAAGCTCACAGCCTGGAGGTGTGGCTTGGGTATGTGTGGAGAATGATGCCCATATAAGTGATGGACAGGGAAGAAACGAGATGCCGTGGAGTCTGCAATAACGAGAGAGCCCTCACAGGATGACTCACAGGACGGGCTGCCGGGAAGGGAGTCATCTACATCCGGTGTAAGGAGAAGGGCAGAGTGAAAGGAAGGTAAATCACACACAGGGGCCTGGCCAGTGTAGTGGGAGTTGCTGTCCTGGGAGCCCTGAGGCAGGATGGTCCAGGTTAACTGTGGGACTGGTGCGTGTTCAGGTCTTCCCAGGTCAAGGCGAGGAGAGACTGTGAGGAGGGGAAGAGGGAAAAAGGCGTCTTGTCATTCTTAGGTCATGAGTGATTGGGGGATAGAGGATGAAAGGGTATAGGGGCTTGGCACCATGGGTTGTGTAGGAAGGGCAATCTGATTAATAGCATGGAGATCTTGTACTAGCCTGTAAGAGCCATCTGTGTTCTGTGCTGGGACAATGGGAAATGTAGCAATGGAAGAAATAATGTGCTGTAGTCGCTCTAAAGCTGGGTCAGAAATGGGGTGTTGCTTTAGGACAGGTTAGGGGTGGTGGCTAGGCTTGAGAGGGGTATTAAGTGGTCGTTGGAATGAAACGGGTTGAGGTGGAAGTATCGTGGACTCTGGGATTGAGACGAGGGGAAGTGATGGGGGCGGGGCAGGGAAGGTGTAATTAGGGTTGCTATAAGGGGACAGTTGTGTCCCTAGGATGGTCCAAGTAGCTGGTGATGTGGTTAAGGTGTCTTGCCCTCACAAGGAAACAGGACAGGTAGGGATGACTAAGAATGAAGGTGGGAAAAAGTGTTGACGCAGTTGGCACTGGACTGGGGGAGTTTTTAAGGGTCTGGAAGGTTTACTGTTGATCCTGTAACAGTAAATGCGGCCTAGGAGGTTGGTCCTCAGAAGGAATGCAAAACGGAGCGACAAGCACCTCTTTCGATCAGAAGGAGATGGACTTACCCTCTGCTACAAGTTACCTGTAGTTCAGCGTTTGAAATGTTTCAGGGGCATCTGCAGGTTTCAGGCCTAGTTAGTCTCCAGTGACCGGGACAAGAAGGTCTGGGAAGGAGCTGGTCAGGGAGTCCTGGGGTCATAGCCCAGAGGTTCCAGGGCATCTATCAGCACTGGGCATCCCACTTCCAGTAGGGACCCCACAGAAAAGACAGGGCTTAAGGGAAGTCACAGGCTGTGGGCATCCCCTAGCCCCGTGACTAGTCTGGTGGCGTTTGAAGCATAGCCTTGGAGGGACGCCCATGGACAGAAAGGCCTTAGAAACGCTGTTAGCTGTGCCCTGAAGTTTTCTTATAGCAGAGGCTAACATCTGTAGCTTGGAAATAGCTGTTTTTGAGCACTGTCATCTCTGTTATAAAAAACCTTGAAAATTGCTTAAAAAACCTTGAAAAAAGCCAAATTGCTAAGTTCTCATCGTGCAGTCTGAAATCCACCCTCTAGTTTCTGTACATTTTACACATGGCTGACTAGTAAAATGTGTCTCTAGGATAAATTGTCCCATTGGCCTTTCTATGTCTAATAGTGTCTGTTGCCTAAAGCAGCAGCCAAGCAAGCCATAAACTGAGCTGGGTTTTCATCCCTGTTCCGAGGGGTTTCCTTTGGCTTATCAAAATTCTCTGACTTTTGGGTCGCCCTGCAAAGACCTTTCACTAGGTAAGAAGCCAGGCAGTCTCAGCTTGCCAAGTTCTCAGATTCTGCCTGATGGTTCCAGTGGGGGGAAGATCGGCCTGAACGAGGAGTTGTTATTCCCCGTAAGACTGAGCCAGGGGGTCACTCACTCAGGGGCTGCTGAACAAAGAGGAGCTACAGTGGCAGGAGATTCTGAAGGCTGTCAGGGAAGAGCAGGATCAGGTAGGTCAGACAGGAGCCTAGGCCTTACGAAGTGGGTGTCGCTGGAAGAGAAGAAGGGCTTGAGAGGGGTCACATGAGGTACACAGAGCGGGAATGTTACAGACAGTAAAGGATGCCTGTGTATTGGGAACTTCCGACCACGTGTTTTGTTTTTTGTTTTTCTTTTTGTTTTTGCCACTGGCAGTAATTGTCTAGGACCTACAAAATGAAGGAACCGAAAGTCCCATTTTCAGGCCACCACGAACCGTTTTCTAGTTTATACCTTGGCCATGCAATGTTACAGAGAGATATCAGGCATTTCAGATCAGGTTGGAGATGGAGACCTTTCAGATTTTTTAAGAGAGGCTAAGGGAGAAAAAGGGGAACTAGGAGGAGGAAGGTTCACCATTGCGAGCAGAGGTAACTATCATGCCTGGCATGGCAAAACAAGAGCAGCACTAGGGCCCACACAGAATGTCTTCAGTTATGCCCAAGGCTGTAAAGAAGCACCAGTGATTGGGTGATCGAGCAAGGGGGTCGTCATCGCAAAAACCAATCAGTTATCACGGTGGGCGTAGGGCGTCTGTGACCAGCAATAGGGTTAAAGGCATGGAAGAGTGAGCCCCCCTCTGTCTCAAGGGTGCAAGGGGAGAGAGCAGAACTAGGGAGCAGCCAGCAGCAGAGAGGGAGGGGGTCAGGTGCAGAAAGGGTTAAAGGTGCAGCTAAGGTGGTGGCAGTGGTAGGCAGAGCTGAGCGGAGGGTGGGGGTGTCTTAAAGGTGCAGGAGTGTTGGGAGCCCTGAAAGGGGAGAGAGCTTACCAGATCCAAAGAGCTCTGCATGGTGGGAGCATGTAGGGAGCCGTAGAAGCTGGAGATTGATCCCATGTGTGGGGCTAAAGCAAGGCCAGCCCAGAAAAAACAGAAAGACCAAAATGAGCTATGTAAACAAGTTGTTCCAGCACCAAGAAGACAAGGGGCCCAGGCCTGCCAAGCCATGGGTTGCTAGGCAGAGGGGCTGAAATTGACATCATCTTTCCTGGTATATAAATAAAGGTGCTACAGTGCCTGAGCAGTTCCTTTCCTCCCATCAGGAAGATAAAGGCTCTACCTGATCCCAGCTTTGTCTTTTCTTTAATTTTCTCATCCTCTCATGGTCCTTAACCCCAAGAACCCCAGGAGCCGCATTGGGTCCTGGCGTATGGTGCCCGAACAGGGATGGAGTAAGAGATTGAGGGCGAGGGGACACTTTTCATGTGCACACAACTAGGAGGAGAAGTGCATTTGTATAGGTCAGTAGTCATCACTGGAGTATACTGATATTGGCTTCATCAGGTGGAAAGAGTGGGGCATTGGAACTCCCTTATTCTCAAGGGCCAGTTATAAATGGGCCTGAGAGAAACCCCTTCCCATGAAAATTAAAAAAAAAGATATTGATTATGTCAGATGTCTAACTATGGGACAAACTTACTCAAGAGAATTACAAATGTATAAGAAACTGTTGCATGCTTGATTCCAGTATTTATGTTCCTTCTGTGGATCTGGATTAGACAGGGTCTTAATAACCTTAAGCTTCTTGAGATAATTACAGTGGGACTGGCTCCAAGCACTGTTTCAGAATGCAGTCCTGAGCAGGAAAAGATGGCAGCATGACCACCACCCTGATTACCTTAACTGAGCCACTAACTGTCCATTCAGCAAAACCTCCAACTGTCTGTCCAAAGTGTAGAGGACGGTATCATTGGGCCACTTGATGTAAATTCAAAACTTCCAGCAGGGCCTATGGCAGCCCTGCCAAAGAGTAGGGGTGTTGAGGGTTCAGAGGGCTTCCCCGAGATGGCCTGGCCCTGCTTGGCCTGGCAGGCTCCTAGTGGTTGAGGGATAATGTGGTCCTGATTCATGGTTTGCTGATTGCTGTTTACAAAATGCTCTTACAAAAGACAATTTCAAATAACCAATAGGACAACAGCTAACCTGTAAAACTTGTAAAAATTCAACATTTGGCTTTCACAGATGATAATAGGCTGGTCTCACTATGGCTTGTAGTGGGTCTTGATACCTGGTAGGGCAAATTCTCAAACTCCACTGTTTTTCAAAAGTGTTTACTACAGAGGTACTTGTTTCAAATTCCCAATTAATCTAACTCTACCTTTATTTAGGTCCCTTCTGCGTTCTTAAGACAATTTTAGTTTTCAATACACTGACACTACACAGATTGCTAAATTTCTTGAGTTTGTCTCCAGAAGAAGAAACTGTAAATTTACATACTTGGGAGAAAACTGAAAAACACATTAGAGCAAGACTAGGGAAAAAACAAACCAACACAAACCTAGCTGGCTGTCTACAGATTTTAAAGGGTTATTTAATAAAACTGCTGCTTTCTGTTCCTTTCCCTCCTTCTCCGGGGCCCCCAGGCAGGGGAGGACACCAAAGCCTCACTGAACCTGGAGTTTGGCCCAGACAAGGAAGGTAAAGAAACAATGTTGCTTGTTTCAGAGGCAAGGAGAAATCAGGGTTATGGTTCAATCTACTCAAAACACAGTTCAAATCTCCCTAGATTATTGGATTGCTCCCTTGACAAACATTGGAAATCTATAAATAAAGGTTATCTAAGTATTTTGGATCTTCTGATACTTATTAGAGAGGTGAGACACGGCTCTGGCCTGCTCAAGCCACCTTGGTTTTTCTTACAGCTGTGCACATGCTTTATGAATCAAAAGTTTACACTGCCCTGGTGCTCAGATCCCGAACAATAGTGGGGCCTCCAGCCCAGAGCAGGAGCACCATCTGTACGTCACAGGAGAGCCCAAGGTACCTAAATACAAAATGCAGTTTCCATTTTCTTTACACCTTACCACAAAATTTTTTTATAATCTTCAGGTCTAAAAATGATTAAATGTGCTCAAAATTTAAATTTCAAAAAAAAGGGAGAGTTCACCTCATAATAGATTTCATTTGGCAATATATACCATTTAAAATACTTCAATTCCAGTAAAGATGTAACTACCTCAGCAGATAGGTAATGCAATCAAATAAAGGCTAAAAAGGGTCCGTTGGAAAGATCTTCATAGTGAACAATAAAAACACCCAGTCCAGTGCTAATGTGGGGTCGAGGGTATGCTTATGTGTTTTCCAGGAAAAGCTAAATGGCCTGTCTGGGTGCCAGTGTGTGCTGTGTGGCTGTATCATGGGCCCAAATCCAGAAGAGGAGTTGATTTTACCTCTTAAGAAGCTGATGCTCAGATCAATGACAGTGATGCCTTGGAGACCACACCACAACCAACAGAAAAGGATAAAGCTAGAACCAACCTTAATTGACCCAAGATGCCCAGAAGATGGTAACAAAAAATAAAAATGGTCCAAATAGATGGTAGAAGTGCATGCTAAGTCCTGTGACAAAATTATATGTTAATTATAGATAAGATTTTGTCTTTTTCAAATTCTTTGATAAGAGATCTCTGCTAATGGAGCTATAAAAAATCTGACTAATCTATTTAAAATTACAAATTCTACAATTGTAAAAAATATTTTTGTGTAATTCAATTTGGCTAAAATATATTTGAGTACACTCTGATTGTGTAAGATGTTCGTCAGTCTGCCTGTGAATCTGTCTGTCCTGTCTGTTAAGCCGTTGTTGGAAGTCACTGAGCTAGTGATCACTCACACATGTGGAGCCTATAGCACAAGTACCCAAACAGGAGTGTCCAAGTGGCACAGGGTGCCTGAGAAACACCTTGAGGGTATGGGGTGCTGGAGGTGACAGGTGTTTCAATCCCGAGGACTTGGTGTATAAGCAGTGAGCTAGTTCAGCAAAGGGGCGTGAAATAGCCCCCAGGAACTTGGAGAGTTCTGTGGATACCGACAACTCTGTGTTTGTTTCTACGTCCACTTGAATCTGTACAGATCGTTTGTCCGTGTTTGACCATTTGTCTGTTTGTGAACAGCTGTTCTTTTTATTTTGAGCTCAACAGTTTTTTCTTTTTCCTTTGTCTTTTGCATTATGGATCATTTAATCAAGGTTTATTTGAGTTATAAAATTATAAAACATGTTTTCACCTGGTCCAAATGCCACCTGGGTTGCCACCTGGTCCAAATGATGCAAAGATTGGTTACGTAAATGTAGTACATATTGTTTACTATTGACTTGAGAGTCTCTCATTGTTTAAAAAATTAAATGGTTAAAATGTTATAATTGGGTTTTTTATAGGTCATCAAAAATTGTATTAAGATAAAAATCCCTTGGGGTTGGGATTGTTGACAGGGCTTCAATTGATGAATAAGAAAGTGACCACCTGGTAACATTTTACCAGCTCTTGTTCATTAATTGGAGGCCCCAGTAACCTCCATAGCCTTATGGGAGACACCCCAGCTAAAGTTATATAAATATTATTGTAATATGTTCACATTGGTCATTATTAAAAGGAATAATACAAAAGGTTTTGATTTTTTTTTTTTTTTTTGTACCGGGGGTCGAACTCACAACCTTACACTTGCCAGGCAGGTGCTTAAGCCACTGAGCTAAATCCCCAGCCCAGGTTTTGATTTTTTAAAATGCCCATAGAAAGGATTTCATGTGGTTATGTCAAATGATTGTTGTTAACCTCATGGTGTAGTCATATATTCATGAGTCCAGATAAACAGGCCTTCAAAAAAATGTAAAATAGGGATTATTTATGGTGATAAAATTTTGGCTCAGATTCAGACCTTTGCCTTCAACAAATGCTTATGAGATCTACATCCCATGAAATGTCAACAAGTTAGGTAAAATCTTTTATGTATTAGATAGGGATGATTAACCAAAAAGGAGAAATTTGATGTCAAAATGAAAAAATAAGTGTGTTACAAAATGTCATTATGGGTTTTAGGCTACAACATTGTATATGGTTTGATTTCTAATTTTCTGTGTAAAATATGTAACTGTCTTGTTAATATTCTACAGGTATTCAGATGTTAAAACAGCCATGGTTGTTGAAAAATAATGGTTCTATTTTATGTTGTACGATGTTTGGTATTTAGATAAGATGACAATGCCTCTAACTACATTACATTGTTATCAGTCTTTTCTTCTGGATGTTCAACAGCTGAGGTTTGGAGACCAACAATTGGAGACACAGATGGGCTAAGGACAGCCAATATTTTGGCCTAGCCCTCCAAGGTCAACGAGGACCCAGGACATAAGAGAACCTCTACTGTGTCATCCTATATTGTGTGAGTCCCTGATCTTCTGATCAAGAAGACTGTGTGACCACTGAGGACAGTGACCATCGGAGTGTGGTGCCTAAGGAGAGTCACCAGGAGCAAAGATCTCACAAGCTTTCACAGAAAGCAACTTGGTCAAGCAATGGCCGTGACTCATCTGAACAGCTGACACTGATGGAAGAACTAAGAGGTGCTATAGCTGGTTCCAAGGTTCCCGAGGAGACTTAACTGACCTTGATAGATAACAAAAACTGATTGTGTTTAAAACAGGTCTCACCTTAACTTGGTCTTGAACATCCTGCAGAAAATGTACAACTACTATAGGTGTATAAAACAGTGCCAAAGTAATATGTTACAAAAGAAACTCAAATCACTAATACCTTTTGGCAGTTGTGAGCTACACAGGTAGCTGACTACATCACAGATTAATGGACTGCACGGGGTTTCAAGAGCGGAATGCAGGGACTTAAAATCTTCGGACTGCACTTAAAATAAAAAGATCTACAGAACTCTCCCACACAGCTCCTTCCAACTTCAACTGACCACCATCCTGTGCAACAGCAAAACAAAATAGAGGAATATGTAGGGAGCTGTTGAAGCTGGAGATGGATCACATGTGTGGGGCTAAAGCAAGGCCATCCCAGAAAAAACAGAAAGACCAAAACAAGCTATGTAAACAAGTTGTTCCTGCACCAAGAAGACAAGGGGCCCAGGCCTGCCTAGCAGTGCGTTGCTAGGCAGAGGGGCTGAAATTGACATTGTCTTTCCCAGTATATAAATAAAGGTGCTACGGTGCCTGAACAGTTCCTTTCCTGCCATCAGGAGGATGAGGGCTCCACCTGACCCCAGCTTGGTCTTTATTTTTCTCATCCTCTTGTGGTCCTTAACCCTAAGAACCTCAGGAGCTGCATTGGGTCGCAGCAGGAGTAGGGGAATTGCCTGGAGCAGAGAGCAAAGTCGAGTCAGTGTCATCAGGAGGAAAGCAGGTCTCTCCAGAGGAATGCCCCTATTGTCCTAGGTTTTGGCTCCAAATGTTAATTAATGGTGGGTGTGGAAACACCCAGACAGTGAGACCTTGGGAAAAACTAGATTTGATTTTGTCAACCTATAGGCAGGGTGCTATCAGAGTGATATTAGTGAATATTTGGCAGGGAGGCTAAGTATATATGGGGTTTGGAGTTGGGGGGATCATAGGCTCAAAGAATCTGGATGGAATGTTTGAGACCAAAGCTGCAAGGATGATCAGCACAGATACACACATAAGGCTGGGACTTCAGGGTCAGGGAGCCCACAGGTCTAGTCCTAAAGTTCTTTATGGCCATCAGTTCTTGTTTGCTGAGGGCAGGCTGGATTCCTGTCGTTTGTAGGAGGCAGCATGATGGTCTCTCACACCAGGCTGACAATATCCTTTCTTCTGAGGGCTTGTAATGAGTTGCATCTATGTATTATATTTATCTGTGTGTCATCAGTGTTTACATCTGGCCTCACCCATGTCTGTGGTCCAGGAGGACATGGCATTCTTTGCCACTATACCCGGTGTTTAGCTCAGTGCCTGATGTGTGCTCAGTGCTCAGTAAATGTTTTTAGGATTAGTGGTCATGGCCAGTTGCCTGGGGTCCATGCTTGGAATCATGGGGGGCGATGAGTGGAATGGAGTGGGATTTTAGGAGTCAAAAGCATTTCTTTCCAGTTGCCTAGATCTTCACTGTTCCATACAGAAGCCACCAGCCACATGTAGCTACTTAGTATTGTTGTGGCTTGACATAACTGATGCCATCTTGAACCTTGCATTTAACTAGTGCCCTGTAATTTGACTCAGAAAAATGGAAAATTACTCAGGGTATAAGTCCCATGAGAAAAGTAGAATGAGCTGTACCTACAGGAGAAAAACGAACCTGCTCAACAAAAAGAAGCAGGATGCAGGTGTGAACTGAAAATTAATGTAAAATTCGAGCTAAATTGTTTCCAACAGGATGTCTTTTGTGATTCTCTCTTTTAAAAGCTCTGTAACTTTCCAGTTCGGGCCACTTGTTTAGACCCTGAACCAGGGGGGTCTGTATATGAGTGGTCCTGAATTCAGTCAATTACATTCGAAATTTATCAGTTTGGCTGCTTGGATTCCTATATTGTTGTTCACGAACCCATTTCATTTGGGGACTCATCTGGGATTATAGGATCCAAGCCTCTCCTTGAGGCGACTGTTCCTCAGGGGGACTGCTGAGAGACATTCCTCCCCCAGAGGAATCACTTTGTTTCAAAGAGAAACCAAAATCCCTGGATGCTAATTTGGAGAGAGCAGTCCAGATCCTTACCAGTAAGATTGTTCTAGTTTTTGTTGGGGTGCCCCTTGAGGGGTCTTTGGAGATGTTGGATGTAACATTAAAATCTCCAAGACCAGTTCCCAGACAAGATTGCCTGGGACTTGTTACCTTGTTGACTTGTTGAACTAGTTCTTGGTTAATTTCTGTCTTTGTTTTGTTAATATTGTTTGTCACAGGTTTAATGTTCGTTATTCGTCTGTTACTCATGTAATTGTGTCAGTCTGCTTTTGCTTTTTGTTGTCTTTGCAATGTGTTCTTAACCATTTTCAGGAATTCCATTGGAGAGCCTCTTCTTATTGTGAACCTGTTTACCCAGGGAAGCTCCAAACTTTTTGTGAATTTACTTTCCTTTTTTTTTTTTTTTTTTTGTTTGGCCCTGGGGATCGAAGTCACAACCTTACACTTTGCCAGACAGGTGGTTATTCCATTGAGCTAAATCCCTGGCACTTTTTGTGAATTTAAATGGCCCAATTTTGTAGTTTCTTGGTATCCAGAAAGGACTTTTATTTTTATTTTTTTTTATTTTAAAGAGATTAAAACAAATGAAAACAGAACAGAGCAAATCAAAACAGAACAATGCAAGCAATACAGAACTTTACAGTGAGACAACTGGTCATCAACAGTAGCTACCATAATGTCTCTTTCTTCGACACAGTTGAGTATACCTTCACACACATTAATATCAAACACAACAAAATACTATAAAACCATTCAAAAGAATGAAAGCATTCAAAACCAAATAACAAGAGATGAATAATGGCTACTGTAATATCTCATTTTCCTCAAAAAAATTTGTGTATACCATCTCACATAATAGAATCAAATAAAACAACAGGATAGAACCAATCAAAACAGAAGAACAAAAACATGATAGGACTTCAAAACAAGATGATATTCTTTAACACTCTCTGTAGGGTTGGTTTGTTAGTCATGAATTCCTTCAGTTCTTTATCATGGAAGTATCTTATTTTTCCATTAATTTTGAAGGATAGTTTTGCTGAGTAGATCAATCTGGGTTGAAAGTTGTTTTCTTTCAGGGCTTGAAATGCTTCACTCCAAACTCTTCTTGACTTGATGGTTTGTGTTGTTAAGTCTGCTGTGATTCTGATTGGTTTTCCTTTATAGGTGATCTGTCTCTATTCTCTAACAGCTTTTAATAGTCTTTTAATAATATTTTAATATTCTGGGATATTGATTATTATATGTCTGGGTGTGGATTTACTTTGGTCATGGCTAGTTGGAGTCCTACATGCCTCACTTATCTGCATGTTAGATCAATTTCCCATGTCTGGGAAGTTTTCTTCTACTCTGTGAACATCCTTTTAATTTCATTTGTGTTGACCCCTGCTTCTTCACTTACACCTATCACCCTTAAGTTATGCTTCTTTGCATCATCTTGCAGCCATTGGGTTGTTATTTCCTGATTTCATGTTATTTTTAAGAGATCTTTCCTTTCATGATCACTAGTTGCAATACTGTCTTCAAGGTTTGAAAGTCTATCTTCAGTCTCTTTCAAGCGATTTTGCCAGCTTTCGATTGAGTTTTTAATTTCCTGCATCTCTCTTTGAATCTGTTTCATGCATTGTAATTCCTTTCTACATTCATTCAAGGTTTCCATCATTTTCCTATGCTTCTCTTTATTGTCTATGTCTTCTTTAGACCTGATGAACAATTCTTTCAGTATGTTTGTGATTTCTTCTTTTACCTGAGACATTATTTCTAATTTGACTGTTTTTACAATCTCATAAAGTTATTTCCTTACTTCAGTTGCTATCCTCAGAGATTTCAGGTGTGTGACTTTCGTTTGCTTCCATGACTGTATCTCTCAGACTTGTGTGTGGGCTAGAGGTCTGAGTTTGTCTTTTGCTTCTTCATCTTGACATTCTCCTGAGTTTCTCCCAGCAAGCTGAGTGTAGAGTCCCAGGCACTTTCCTTGTTGGCTGTCCCTAGGCAGTGTAGGGGGGTGGGACAGGCACTTGGGTTCCTCTAATTCCAGATTTACAGGGAGGTAGCAGGGTGTGGAGTGGGTTTCTCCAGAGCACTGGGGCCTCGCTGGCAATCAGGGGTGCATGTAGGTGGGGCTGCTTCTCTCAGGCTTTGTGTCTAAACTGGGACTCCCACGATGGTGGCAGACACACGGGTGTGGCTGGCTGAGGGAACCAAGGGCCTCCAATGGGGCCTACAGATTCACAGGGCTTACCTGGTTGAGTGTTCTTGCTCCTGTTGGTTGCCTGCAGGAAGAAGCCTTCCGGTGGCAGCTCCCTGAAGGTGAAGGTGGGTCTGCTGGTTCTCTCTGCCCACACTGGCCACCTGTAGGATGTGGCCTTTTGGTGGCGGTGCACAGTGGGCAGAGGTGGATCTGACTGTCTCCTTCGGCCCGTGCTGGGCGTGCTGAGGAAAGGGCCTTCTGGGGGGGTCGCTCCCAGCAAGTAGAGGCCGGCCTTCTGGTTCCCTCTGCCCACACTGGGCATGCAGAGGAAGGGGCCTTCCCGCGGCAGCTCCTGGCAGGCAGAGGCGGCCCTTTTCCTGGTTCTCCTGGAAAGGACTCTTAACATCTCTTTGTGTTAGCAGGTCTACCTCAACTCTCTGAAAATGAACAGCGCTGCCACTGCTGCCACTGCTGTGGGTGCCTCACCCAGCAGGTCCATGGGCGAGTCCTGCCTGCAGGCTCTGCACCCTGAAACCTGAGGCCTGGACTGTTTCCTGCCCAGCAACTCCCGGTGCAACACCAACAACACAACTGACCACGTAGTGGGGGGGGGGCCTGGGAGGAGCCAGAGCCGGAGCCAAATCCAAAGCCCCTGCGCGGGCGGGGGGCAGTGCTTTCAGCTCTCCGAGGCCAAGGACGGGGAAAGCAGGGCGGCTTCCCTGATGGACACAAGCCCGACCAGCTGTAGCGCCCCTTTTCTGGGCTTCTTCCCTGAGCCCCTCATTTGCCCTATTCCAGGTAAGGAGGCTCTCCTATGGTTTCACCAGATTCCTTTGGGTGCTTTTAAAAGCAGCTACTTAAAAGCCAGCTAATCTAGGTGCTTTGGGCTACTGCCAGCTGTGGATCCTAGGTTTTGCTGAAATGGCCCAGCCACTCTAAACCTCTACTGCAGGGAATCCGTCTGGACCTTTAACCTGGACTGAATTAAAAAAAAAAAAAAAGAAAAAAAAACACAAGCTTTCAATGCTTTAAAACAGGCTCTCATGAATGCTCCAGCCCTCCCTCTCCCGACTTAGCCAAACCTTTCCAATTACATGTGGCCGAGAGTCATGGGATAGTAAGAGGGGTCTTAACCCAGTACCTAGGACCCTGGAAGAGGCCTGTTGCCTGTCTCTCCTGGTGATTAGACCCCACAGCTGCAGGGTGGCCAAATTGCCTGCAGACAACTGCAGCCACTGCAACTAAGGAAGCCTCTAAGTTGACTTTTGGCCAGAGACTCCAGATAGTGGCCCCACATGTTGTGGAGACACTATTGTGGTCACCTCCTGATAGATGGCTTTCCAGTGCTCACACTGTCCAGTAGCAAGCCCTTTTACTGGATACTGACTGCATCAAGTTCCTGTCTACCTCTGCCCTCGATCGAGGGGCTCTCCTGCCTGATGATGACCCCTCAATGCTGATACATAATTGTATGGACATTAGTGACTCAGTTTCAAGCCTGCAAGCTGACCTGACTGATGTCCCACTTGCCCAGCCTGAAGCCACCCTTTTCACAGACGACACCAGTTACCTCCAAGGTACTTGGGTGACAAGAGCTACAGTGAGCACCAAAACTGCGGTAATATAGGCCCAAGCTTTAGGGTTGGGAACTTCAGTTCAGTGAACAGAATTGATAGCCCTCACTCGAGCCCTAAGATGGGGACAAATAGTTGGTACGCTTTTGCTACCATCCATATGCATGGGGCCATTTATCAGGAAAGAGGACTATTAACCCCAGCAGGAACAAAGATCAAAAATGCCCCCGAGATCTGAGACCTCCTGGCTGCTGTTTGGTTGCCTTGAAAGCTTGCCATGATACACTGGAGCACTAGCGAAGAGACACTCCAATAGTTCATGAAAATGCCCTCACGAGCTATTAAGCTGGCTGTTAAGACAGCCAGAGAGAGGCACTAAAACCAGTGGGGCCTATAATACTCCGCCCAGCTCTCCCATCACCCGTGCTACTCAAGTCGGATGATTCAGATTCAGACTTGAGACCAGCCAAGAGCCTAGAAGCCCAACTCTCTCCAGAAGGCTGACAGATCGTTGGGCCCCCAGCTCATCCAGGAGACCCATCGGGCCACTCACTTGGGGGAACGAAATTGGCCAAATGTCCACAATGTCTTCAAGTTAACCCCAAGCTGGCCACCACTGATGTTTAAAAGAGACAATAAAGACTTAGCCCTGAAGAACGCTGGGAGAGAGACTACTGAAATGCATCCAGGAAGAGGAGGACATAAATATCTCTTGGTTCTTGTAGACACATTCACCAGATGGACTGAAGGATTCGCCACTTGGACTAAATCAGCTCTCATAGTAGCTAAGAAACTCCTCTATGAGATAGTGCCTCGATTCGGTTTGCCCACCTCCCTGGGGTCTGACAGTGGTCCAGCTTTCATAGCTCAGATCACTCAAAATTTAGCTGCAGCTTTAAAAATCAATTGGAAATTACATTGGCCTACCGGCCTCAAAGTTCAGGCCAAGTAGTGAGAATGGACAGAACCATAATGGAAACTGTTTCAAAACGGCCTTGAGACTGGTGAAAACTGGGTAAGTTTCCTTCCTTTTACCCTTCTGTGTGCGCAATGTACCCCCTACCTCCAGGACATTACTCCTTTTGAGGCCATGTAAGGCTGACCTCCCCCTTTGGTTCCTCGTGTCCAAGATGATAAGTTGGCTGCTGTCACTAATGGGGAACTTGTTAAGTCCTTACAGGCTCTCCAGCCCTTCCTGCACTTGACCCACTGCTTGTTCCAGGGCCACCAGACCATTCCTGATGACCCCTGGCGACTCAACCTGGTGATCAAAATTTACATCAAAGGACACAGCCCACATTCCTAGGTACCCGCTGGGAAGGACCCTATACAGTCACCTTGAGTACTCCCACAGCCGGCCGTCAAGGTTGCCAGAAAGAGCCACTGGATTCATCACTCCCACTTCAAGCCTGCAATACCAGAGACTCCAGCTAAGTGAACTATGTATAACTAATATCGAACCCAGATTGTGAACACCTCAAACCTTAATTCTGGGTTTCATGCTGGTGGGGGCAGGGACCTAAGTCCCTCACTTTGTGAAACACTCAGGGCTCTGGACTTTGTATTCAGTCTGTAGATTTCCCCTTGAAGCGCTCCCCATTTCAAATTAATTGTAATTCAACTGTGTATGTACAAAATGTCTCTTACCACCTCAACCAACGTTTAGTCTCCCCAACAGGAACTTGGTTTGCCTGTACAAATGGCCTCACCCCTTGTACTTATCTGGCTGCCTTCACTGGACCTAACCCTGAACTCTGTATCTTAACTTATGCTCTTCCCCAAGTGTACTGGTATTCTGAAAAGGAAGAGGAAACATATGGGGTTACCCAACCTCACAAGAAAAGAGGACCCCAGTCCTGGTTCCTGTCCTTTAACATTAGAAGTAACTGGTTCTACAGCACTAGGAACCACAGCCCTCATAATGGGGCCAAAATTACCAGATACTAAACAAAAAATAGACTGTGATCTAGCACATGAGTAAAATGTTCATCACCATCTCTAAACTCCCTGGCTGAGATGGTCCTTCAGAACCGCTGATGTCTAGACCGCCTATTCTTAAAACAGGGGGTCTGTGCCTAGCCCTTGGTAAATCTTGTTGCTTTTACACTAACCACTCAGGAGTTATTAGGGACAGTCTTAGCTCAAAAGGCACTTAGCTGATAAAAAAAAATGAGAGACATTATTAACAGAGTTGATAGGAAAATTTGTTTACCACTCCATGGCTGGCCACCCTACTCTGGGCTCTGGCAGGACCCCTGATTTTCCTACTGGCCATTTCTATTGGCTCCTGCATGATAAACTGTTTATAATGTGTTACATCCAAAGCTGAGTCCAATCTATTAAGTTAATAGTTATCCATTCCCAATACGAAGAACTGTGAAATGTAGATGAGGAACTTTTAAAAGGATGACCAGGAATCAAGGATTTGATTCACGCTCTAAAACCAATGGGGAATGTTGTAGCTTAGCATAACTGATGCCATCTTGAGCCCTGCATTTAACTAGTGCCCTGTATTTGACTCAGAAAAATGGAAAATTACTCAGGGTATAAGTCCCATGAGAAAAGAAGAATGAGCTGTACCTACAGGAGAAAAATGAACCTGCTCAACAAAAGAAGCAGGATGCAGGTGTCAGCCAAAAATTAATGAAAGATTCGAGCTAAACTGTTTCCAGCAGGATGTCTTTTGTGATTCTCTCTTTTAAAAATTCTGTCACTTTCCAGTTTGGGTCCACTTGTTTGAACCCTGAACCAGGGAGTCTGTATATGAGTGGTCCTGAGCTCAGTTAATTAAATTATAAATTCATCAGTTCGGCTGCTTAGATTCCTATATTGTTGTTCATGAGCCCATTTCAGTGTGTGACATGTGACTGTGGTGATCAAGGAACTGCATTTTAAAGCTGCTCACTTACTTAGTTGTTTTAGACAGAGTGTCGCTGTGCAGCTCAGGCTGGCCTCAGGCACACCTTCTTCCTGCCTCAGCCTCCAGAGTGCTGGGGTTATAGGCATACGCCACCACATTGGGCCTGATTTAATTTAATTTTGATTACATGTTGTAAAGAGTGTTTGGAACAAGTTCGATATATGAATCTATGCTTTCAACTGTAGGTTTTATGAAATGTCAATATGGAGTAAGTATTTCTGGTGAAAACTTAGTGTCCAAATTGCACTGTAAATGCACTAGATTTTGCGAAAAACAAGCATGACATGTCAGTTTTTCTAATGATTACATGTGGAAATGGTAATAGTTTGTACATGCTGGGTAAAGTAAAATATATTGTTAGAATTAACTTCACCTGTTCTAGGTATAGATTGGACAAATTAAAAACAGAAGCAGAAAGATACTTTTTCAGCAGTGTTTATGGCAGCATTATTCACGAGAGCACACAGATAATAATATCCAGGTAAATGGATAAACAAAAACGTGGTGTGCACACACAATGGCATGTTACGTGGCCATAACAACAATGACATCCTGATAAAGGCTGAGGTGTCCCTTATCCACAGAGTTTGGGGACAGAAATGCTTTGGATTCTGGAGTTTTTGGTTTTGAAGTATTTCCATGTGCATGAACTAGCTTGAGGCTGTGATCCAATTCTAAATGTGAAATTCATTTTTGTTTCATATACATCTCCTACACATAACCTAAAGGTAACTTTGTGTAATATTTTAAATAATTTTGTTCAGGAAACAAAGTTTCGTGGTACAAGATTTTCTACTTGTGGTATCATTGCTTAAGTATGTTCTGACTTAGGAGCATTTACAATTTCAAATTTTCAAATAGAGATGCTCAACCTGCATGTGCCGTAATGTGGACAAATCAAAAGCGTTGTCCAGATGCAAAAGGACACATGTTATGATTTCACACATCTGAGATACCTAGAGTAGGGAAGTGCTCGGGAGAGGGAATAATGGTGGTGGTGATGGGGAGGGGGGAGTCATTACCAAACAGCGCCCTTTAGCTGATGGTAGGGGGAATTATAATATATCAAAAATTTTAATCTAGGAATATCTTTTTTTTTTTTTTTTTGGTACCGGAGATCGAACTCAGGAACTCACACTTGCCAGGCAGGTGCTTAAGCCACTGAGCTAAATCCCCAGCAATCTAGGAATATCTTAATAAATACTAAAGTTCTTTCATCTTTGGGACAGTTTTGAGAGAACCACGGTAATATGTAAAATTACAAATGGTCATTGTATGAACGTTTCTGGGTTCTACATTTGCTGTAACAGTTGCTGTACTTTTTTATGAGAGTGGTTAATTACGACTCTATGTGTTTTATCCTAGTGCCTATTGACAAGTCTAAGCTGTTTTTCTAAGATCAAGTATTATTATCTCACATTAATTAAAAACCTCTATTGAAAGGACAGAAACTACTATTAGCTCTTTTCTTCTGCAGTGTGTAGAAAATTTCAAGTCTCCTTGTTGCTTGGTGTGAAAGAATACAGATTTTAAAGTCCTCTAAAAAACAGCCCAGCCCTCAAAATAAAAGGAAGGCAATAGTTTAATGTTTTAGAAAAATTTTGAAAAATCAAACTTGAAAAATCTGTCTTGCACCTTTTTTGTTCACTTGCAAATAGATCTTTTACATAGTTACGGAACTTCGTATCATGCTTTTTACCTTAACAGTTGCTTATAATAGTTTTCCATGTTTTTAGGTTTTTAGGTCTTCAAGCGAACCTCCTGAGTAAAGTCCCCAGGTTCTAAGAACTAAGTTCTTCTGCTTCCCCAAGGTAAAGTGTAGCCCTGCGGGGGCAGTAAGGGCTTGAGTGGGCTCCACTGCTGACTGCCCCGGGCAGCACTGTCTGCTGCTGTAATATTGCACTGAATCCATACTTTTCATTTTGTGGATACTTTCCTTGTTTTTTGCTAGATCATATTTCTTTCTAAATAAGAATAATCAAAAATATACAGAATTTTTATCTATGTGTTTTTCCCTGAATAATCAACAAATATTTTCCGTAATTTTAAACCTGATTTAAGCTACATTTTTAAAATTAATTAATTATTTATTTATTACAATCCATTTTATTTCAAGGGAAAAAAAAACTAAAACTAAATTTCAAAGCATGTGGTTTGGGGCAACAATGGTACATATATTTTGCATTGTCATTCCCAAATCACCCAGAGCACAAGACATCCACTTACAATTGTCCAAACAATACTAGCACAAATCTTTCTCTGCATTGAATTCAGAGAAATCAGTAGTACAACTACTTTATTTTTTATATACATATACATATATATCCACATATACATGTTACTTTCAGCTTCTCAGACTACTGAGACAATACAATGTTTACATATGTGTGCCTTATTTATTTCACTAATGAGTATGGTCTCAAGTTGCATCCATTTACCTATAAAAGTCTCAGTTTATCCTTCTTTATGGCTGAGTAGGACTCCATTGTATAAAAATACCACATCTATTTTATCCATTCCTTAGTCGATGGGCACTTAGGTTGTTTCCAAGATGTGGCTATTACAAATTGTGCTGCTATAAACATGGGAGGACATATATCGCTGTGGTATGATGTTTTCAGTTCTTCTGGGAATATGCCTAGAAGGGGAATAGCTGGGTCAAATGGGACCTCTAGTCCTAGTTTTTTGAGGAATCTCCACACTGATTTCCACAGTGGTTGTACTAGTCTGCATTCCCACCAACAATGGAGAAGGTTCCCTTTTCCCCATAGTCCCTCCAGCATTTGTTATTGCTTGATTTCTTGATAGTAGCCATTCTTTCTGGGGTGAGGTGGAATCTCAGTGTTGTTTTAATTTACATCTCTCTAATGACCAGTGATGCTGAACATTTTTTCACACATTTATTTGCTGTCTGTATTTCTTCATCTGAGAAGTGTGTGTTCATCTCAGATGCCCACTTGTTGACTGGGTCTTTAAATCTGGGAGGACTGATTTTATTTTAGTTCTTTATATGTTCTCAGTAGTAACCCTTTGTCTGAGGAATAGCTGGCAAACATTTTCTCCCACATTGTGGGTTGTCTCTTCACTCTGTTGGTGGTTTCTCTTACTGTGCAAAAGCTTTTCAGTAGGGTGAAATCCCAGTTGTTGCTTCTTGTGATAGTTCCTGTGCAACCTGGGTTTTGTTCATAAAGTCTTTGCCTATACCAATGTCTTCAAGAGTTTTACCTACTCTATTTTCCAGCAGATTTAATATTTCTGTTTTAATGTTAAGATCTTTGATCCATTCTGATTTTAGCTTAGTGTATGATGGAAGATATGGGTCAAATTTCAATCTTTGACATGTGTAGAGCAGTTTTTCCAGCATCATTTATTAAAGAGTCTGTCTTCCAGTGAATGTGTTTGGTACCTTTGCCAAACATAAAATGGCTTAGTGTGTCTGGAGTTGTTTCTGGATCTTCTAATCTGGTCCATTGATCTTTAGGTCTGTGTTGTTGCCAGTACCACACTGTTTTTATTACAGCAGCTTTATGGTATAATTTCAAGTCAGAGAGTGTGATGCCCCCAGTCTTGTCTTTGTTGCCTAGGATTGCCTTTGCTATTCTAGGTCTCTTCTGGTTCCAGATGAATTTTAGGATTTTATTCTCTAATTCTGTGAGATACGCAATTCGAATTTTGATTTGGATTGCATGGAATCTGTATAACAGTTTTGGAAGTATGGCCATTTTCACTATATTGGTTCCTTCTACCCAAGAGCATGGGATATCTCTCCATTTTCTAGTATCCTCTTCAATCTCCTTTTTCAGAACACTGTAGTTTTTAATGTAGAGGTCTTTTACATCCTTCATTTTATTGATTCCTAGGTATTTCATTTTTGGGATGCTATTGTGTAAGGTACATTTTAAATTGTAGATATGAAAATGATAACAGTTTCAATTTAGGGAAGTTAACAAAAAATATCAAGTTCTTACACACCCTGCTGGTTAGCTAACCCAGTTGAGAAAGAAGGTAGAAATGGCAGCTGGCTGGTCTGCAGCCGGCCACGAAGAACTGCAGCATGGAAGTGGCATTAACTAGTGCTGCCGATGTTCTTTATGCATTGCCCTTTCGTGTCCGCTGTCCAATGGGGTTTTCTTCCCCTTGGAGGGGGCCGGTGCTCAAGCTTGCTAAGAAGTCAGTTCAGGGCATCTGAGAGTTGTAAGAATGGAGCAAGGTTTGTACCTTACAGCATTAATATTTACTGCACACCATTTTCTTAATGTCTAAGGAGCTTGTCTTACTAGTTCTCATTTTATTTCTATTTGAAAATTAGGCAATTACAGTCTCATTGGTTCAATTTTAAAAACCAGGTAATAAGCAACAGTTCCTGACAGAGCACATTCCCAGGACCTCTGGGAACTCGCATCTGGGAAATGTAAACTGTGTGTTGAAACCAGCACACTCTGAAAAAGCAGAGGATTTTGAAATTTCTTCCTTTACAGTTGGAGAAACTAAACCCTGACGGTGAACATTCGCCACTTGAGCTACTGCAGATACTTCCGTGCTGGCCCCCTGGCTGGGCTGAAGCTCTTCAGGGGCCGGGAGTGGCTCCTTTATGCCTGTCACTGTCGCAGGGCTCCTCGTGGCCTGGGACTGAATGGGCACACACGAAGTGCATTGTGACCTCAAATTCTTCCCGATGGAAAACTCCTTAATATTTCTCTTCATGCTACAGGTATTTATTTAGTTTCAAATGAGTGGTAGATGCAGTTCTTGGGATCAAAGAACAAAACAAACAAAACCCTTACTTCTTTGAGTATAGTGGCTGATTCGCTTGCTAAGAGCTGGACCTCTGTCTGCTAAATTGCCAGCGGTAATGTTAAACATGTCCCTGTTCTGTACTTCTGTTGCTAAATAGGTGCATCATTGTAATAGCTGGACGAGTTGCCGCTATGTCCCTTCTATCTCTGTTATTTTGACTCTATAAATATGAGCTTCATGTTGAGTTCTTAAAATTGTAGGGAGCTGATAAGACAAGGACACAAAGTGATGAAAGTGTACAAAATGCTGGGAGCTAGTGCGTGGCCCGACTGTGGGGCCCGTGGAAATACTCACTGGAAATGAGGTCGGAGTCCTCAGAGAGGGCCTTTGGGAAAGCTTTGTAGCTTTTGGGTTTTTGAGAAGGAAAACAAATCAGTTTTGTCTCGGAAGTTACAGTGGCAGTTACAAGATGGGTCAGGATAAGTTAGGAGGGGCTGCTAAGGAACAGCAGACCCAGACAGCAGGATAGCAGAAATGACAAAGGGAAAAAGATACGTCAGACCCCAAGACACCAGAACTCCGTGGTCGATGGAGTGAAGGAGAGAATGTTTGGAGGTGATAGAGGAGTACCTGGGAGGTTGTTGGTGATATTAACCACTAAAGTACAAGACCGTGAGGACACTTTTAACTGATGTTTGTGTGTGTGATACAATGAATACATTTGGGACGTTTTGAACTAATTATTTAAGACAACATAGTTCGTATCATGTTTATCCATAGTTATGTTAAGTTCAGCTCAACACATATTTTCAGCATCCCTGTCCCTTTGGTAAGGGATTATTATACAAAGATCGGTAAACAAGTCCTGTCTTGTGCTTACAGCACAATGATGGAAGTAAACACAGACCAAACCATAGAAAGAGGTAGCTGTGGTATTTCCCAAGTAGGATGCAGGAGCCATCAAGACCAGAGCCGGGGAAATATGACAGGCCGGAGGGCACAAGCTGCACTGGTTAGATAGGACAGCATAAGAAACCACGTTTTTACAATATTTTTTCCAAGACTTCAGAAATGGTCATGTTCAGAAGCATCTAATAAAAGTTGACCCAGTATGCACCTGAGTAGAGTGGGTTTACCATGAAAATCTCAGTGAAGTCCTTGCAAGGGGCAGCACAACATGTGTAAGTTAAACTTCACACCTGGAAACAGCTAGGAGAGCGCAAGGATGGGTGTATTTCAGCCTCTGATTGACTGTCTTGTGGATGAGCTGTGCGCACTCTTGCCGCACCCTCTGGACAGGATCTCTGCCTCGCTCAGTTGCCCAGGCTGTTCAAACTTCTGGTCCTCGTTAGCCTCCCAGAGTGCTGGGATTACAGGCATCCACCCCTCACCCAGTTTCGGGCCGTCTCTAGACTCTACTATTGAACCTTAGGCAGAAATACCGGAGCCTCAGCTCTCAGTGGGCTGGTCAGCCCTCAGGCCACCACTAAGAGTGAGAGTGATCAGAAGGTAGAGTCCTGCATCTGCTTACTGGAGCTGGTGTTTTTCTTTCTTTCTTTCTTTCTTTCTTTCTTTCTTTCTTTCTTTCTTTCTTTCTTTCTTTCTTTCTTTCTTTCTTTCTTTCTTTCTTTCTCCCTCCCTTGCTCCCTTGCTCCCTTGCTCCCTTGCTCCCTTTCTCTCTGTTTTGAGCCAGCATCTTGCTGTATTGCCCACGGTAGCCTTGCACTCTCAGGCTCATGCCATCCTCCTGCCTCAGCCTCCAGAATAACTGGTACCACCACACTCAGCCATGTCATCATTTTGTTTGAGTGTATCTGACCACCAAATGGGAACCTCTTAAGCTCTCCTGCCTTTTTTGGCAAGGGAAAAAGACATGCTAAATTGCTGCCTCTGCTTTTTTTTTCCCACTGTCTTTTTGAGACAGGGCTTCACTGTGCAGTTCAGGCTGGCCTTGAACTTACAGGGATCCTCCTGCCTCAGCCTCTTGACGGCTGACACTACAGTTGTGCAACACCATCTCCAGTATGACTCCTGCTTTTTGTCTGAGAACTAGGAGTGTTTTTGTTTTAATTTTATTTTAGAGAGAAAACAGATAAACAATGAAAATGAGTTTCAAAACAGGGTGCTAGGACAGTTACAATACTTGATCCATGGCATATTAGTGTCTTGTAGTAGTTATTCAGAGTAGAGAACATAGGTTTGATACCTTGTCTAAACAATATTGGCACAAAACATGCCTTTCAAGGCAGGGGAATTAGCTCTATAACTGCCTTAACTATCTAGTATATACATATTTTTTCCCTTTTACCCATTCTTCTTTTCTCCATTGCAGTTTGTCTTTTCTTTCCAATTCACAGTATCTATCATATATGTTTTTATTTTACAGAGAAAAACAAAAAATAAATCAAGATACAAACTCCAAGAACAATATAACAAAAACAAAATGATGACAACAACAAAAAACAATAGCTATCTAGGTTTTCAATATTATTTTAAAGGGGGTAAAATTAAACACAGCAAAACAGAACAGAATGGGACATAAGAAAGCATAAATTTCAAAGCTAGACAACCAGAGATCTTCACCATCTGTCATATTGTCTCTTGTTTTCTTCCAAATGTTGTTCATATCTTTGCATATGGGGAGCTCATACTAAATAACATAGCCAATCTTTTCATAAGATGTGTAGTTCACTGGCTCCCACTTGCTAAGGGGAGGGGGGACACGGGACGGGGGACAGGACAACATGAGATGTTTGATTCTCAGCCTGCACACTGGCAGGCTCACAGTCGCCCCCCCAGAGAGAGGAGGATCCTGTTCCTTATTCTCCCGGCACCCCGGGTCAACCGCATGGTGCAGATCCCGAGGCGCCAGGGTCTCTCTCCTGCAGGCCGCCAAAAGTCTGCCACATTCACCTGCTATTTCTTTCTGATGAATTGACCATTCCATTTCCAAAGTTCTGAAATGGCCAACAGACCACAGAAAGAATTCACTTTAGGCTCCTGTTTGAAACCAGCAGCTATAGCAACCTGCTGGCCTTGCTTCAGGGCCACCTATCTAGGTTTTCAAAACAAGATGATAGGAATTTAGCAATGGTTGTTATACCGCATATTGTTATCTTCAGAATAGTTGCTCAGGTTACCAGACACAGGAATAAAACAAAACAGTGAAATAGAACTAAACATTGGATTTGAAAATAAGACAGGAGGAAATCCTGCACAGGTGTCACAGTGCACTCTGCCATCCTCCAGATAGATGCCCAGACCCCCAGCCCCAGGCCTGCAGTCAAACAACACAAACATCAAGCTGTTCCCTTCACCTCAGCTGCTATCATTTCACCCCCAGTTCTCTGAATCAGCCAGCTGTTTATCGTTGTGGGAGTGGGGGTGGGATGCTCTGGTTTCCCAGCCTTCGCACCTGCTGGCTCACAGGAAGGCGTGTTTTGTCTTCTTGCTAGGTCTCTTCCCAATCGCCATGGCAGAACCCAGCTCACAGGAAAGCGAGCTTTCTAGCAGTGCTTTTGAAAGCACCAGGCGAATTGGATTTAGTACCTCCCATGCAAAGCCTCTGCCCTACCCTGGCCAGGGTGGAGTCACGGTCAGTTAGGAACTATCATCTAGCTGTCTGCATTCAGAAATCTGTTGGTTATATTTAAACTGCTTTTTGTAGTTTGTATAAGTAATATAGAAGCCAAGGTGGGGGTGGGGGTGTGACATAGCAAATACTTGTAATGCCAGCTGCTCAGGAGGCTGAGGCTGGAGGATCTTGAGTCCAAGGCTAGCCTTAGCAACACAGTGAGACTAAGCCTCAAAATAAACAACAAACAAAATACGGAAACCATATGCATTGTAGAAAATTAACCCAAAATACAGATAACAACTCAGTATTTCATTTTATCACCTGCTTGTCTCAGTTGCTTCTCTAGAAACTGTAATTTGCAGGTTCCATTGTGGTTGTTACGCATGTACGAGTGTGTGTTCCCAGGTTCCTGTTACTTTGGCTCCATGCACTCGGTGGTTTTATCTTTGGAAGAGTCCTCCACACTATGACTGTGTTTGTTGCTCTGTGACACATTCCCTTGGCCGAGGAGCTCTCTCTGGCCAGCACAGGACCTGTGGCCACATTTCATTCACACAGCAAATGCCCAGGTGTGGATATTGTAATAACTTCTCCAATGCTTCTCAGAGTATTCAGGGCATAGTTTTTCATTTTGAAAGTCTATTGTATAAGTGATTACTGTTTTGCAAGATAGAATGGAGTAGCAATTCTAGTTTGTTTCAGGAGCTATGTGTTTCGCAATGGACTTGGATCTGCCCTCAGGCCATTTCGTTAAGCAGCCCCATGCCTTGGTAGATGAAGTCCTTAACAATAATCTTTAGAGAATCTATGATCTTTTGGTCAAGTGGTCAGCATCACCAGTTTATATAAACTGGTGACCTGGTGATGGCCTCTGGGATTCATGGTTGGCTGTGGTTGTAGGTCAAATGTGTTTAGGGAGTTGTCAGGAGACAGAATCAGTCTTCTCTCTCTCCCTCTCCTCCTCCCCAATGGTCATGATCACTTTACTGGTGTTAAGACCTAGACCATCGCTTGTGTGATTTTGTTTCTAGAAACCATAGGTAAGAGGGCACTGGGCGGGATGCTTAGCGGGGTCAGTTTGGAAGAAATAGCATTTCCACCTGCCTGATCTCAGTGGAATTCCCTAAGCAATGCGGGTCAATAATTAAAGACAGCTTTCTGAAGATGGTTGTGGCAGGGCTCACCTGTAATCCTAGCACTCGGGAGGCCAGGACAGAAGGATCACCACAAGTTCAAGGCCAGCCTGGGCTACCTACTGACTGCAAGGCCAGCCTGAACCACATAGTGAGATCCTGCCTCAATACATAGGTACATACGTGCATGCATACGTGTAACTGTCTGAGGATTCAGAAGGCTCCACCTTGTCTCAATCCCTGAAAGGACAGCCTGGCTGCAAGAAATCACAGTGTCAGCAAGCATCACCGCTAAATTCATACTTCCTGTCAATTCAATTGCCAGTTACAGGCACTGTGTACTTTAAGAACTAAATTTAGGCAGAAATTTTTTATTTAACATTTTTTCATGTTTTAATTACTTTTGGTTGGGTGTGTTGCTGTGATTCAAAAGTGCTTCAACTTCTCACAGAGGAAAATGCTATCACAGAGCAAAAGACAGATGATTATTTTCTAACTTTGTGTGTGTGTGTGTGTGTGTGTGTGCATGTGTGCACGTCTTTGTAATACTTTGCACTTTTTATTTATATATTTATTTGTTTGTTTGTTTGTTTATTTATTTTTGAGACAGTCTTGCTACATTGTCCAGGTTATGGGCCCACCAGTAACGGCAGGGCCACCTCACAGATTGATCTGACTGGACACATGGCTTGAGCTTTAAGATCTGTGCATTATTTGATGGTGATTGTCCCTTATCTCTTGGTAAATCAAAGGTGAGGCTATTTCATTTGCTCAAGTTCATTGACATTTTGTTTTTCTCTTCTTTTATTCTTTTATTTTTTTGAGACAGTCTCGCTACATAGCCCAGGCTGGCCTTACACTTGTGGCAACCCTCCTGGGCCAGCCTCCTGAGTGCTGGGATTACAGGAGTGTGCCACTAAGCCCAGCTACTGACATTTTCATAAAATTAAGCCATGATTTGGGGTAGAGGGGATGAGCCTTCTCATCCTTATTTCTGTATCCTTCTTCATTTAGGATTCTAGGTCTAAAAATACTAAGTTGGTATTTCTTTAATTGCAAGAAGTACGTTTTTCTGACCAGTTAAACTTTAAACACTACAGACAAATCTCACTTGTGCTCAAATTCTGAAGAAAATATTAGCAGATAAAGTACTCAGCTGAGCATGGGGCTGAGCATGGGGCACAAGCCTGCAACTGTAGAACTCAAGAGGCTGAGGCAGGAAGATTGCTGCCAATTTGAGGAGAACCTGGGCTCCATAGTGAGTTCAAGGTCAGCCTGAACTGCAGAGTGAGACCCTGTCTTAAAAACAAATGACAACAAAAGACCAACCCCCCCACACACACAACAGATCAAATCTGAAACCAAAAGTGAAACCAAACAAAACACACAAAAAAGAAAAAAATGAAGAACTAAATTAAATTTCAGTGGAACTTGAAATTTTAGTAAATAGAATCCAGAATTTCAGTGTCAGTAGAACACAGTTCTTTCTAGAAACACAAACATAGTTCTACAATGGGATTCATAAAT
>PVJX010005314.1:71144-86583 GCA_004027295.1 Dolichotis patagonum
TCATTTTAGTTTTGAGATAGAGCCTTGCTAAGTGGCCCAGGCTGACCTTGGACTTGCCATCCTCCTGCCTCGGCCCCCAAGTAGCTGACATTTCAGATGGCTCAATCACATACAGCTCAAAACATCCCTTTTTGGTAACAGTTCTTAAAATAGGTTTAGATTAATATCCATCCTTCATTTGATAAACATGTATAATTAATTTATGTATTGGTTTTTTTGAGACACGGTCTCTCTATGTAGTGCAGGATGATTTTGAACTCACTTAGGTAGCCCAGGGTGGCCTCAAACTCAGCAATCCTCCTGCCTCAGCCTCCTGAGTGTTAGGATTACGGGTGTGTGCCACCATGCCCAGCTAAATGTGTATATTTTAAAGCAAATATTAATGTTATACTTAATAATGAGATATAAGAAAGCAACTTTTCTTGTGAAATTTAAGTGAAAAAAAAAACCAAAATTATATGTATTACAACATATAACTTGCCCAGTTCTGAAAACCTGTTCAGAGCTTAGCACAATGCCTGGTACACAGTACGAACTCAGTTATTTGTTGAATGAAGTAATGTCAGACAGAAATGAGAGCTAGAGATCTTGGAACAGAGGAGGGAAAGCTATTATTTTAGAACATAGTTGTATTTCAAGAGAATCCACTGTGTAGCTAGAAGTAATAGGAACATTCAGGACAGTAGCTTTTCTCAAAATTAACATAACGAATATAAACCATTTGGGGAGCGTAACAGGAGGAATGATTTCTTAACTAGCCACAGAGGTGAACAGGGAGAAAGGAAATGCATCTGCCCCGTATAAAGACTTTAAACGCTACTGAATGTAGTAAAGCGTACATCATCACAAACGGACAGCGGGTAAAAATGAGGTTAGGGAACCTCAGCCCGATGGAGGGTTTGACAGTACTTGGCGTGGCGGGAGTTTGGATCAGGATTCACTGTGGTGCCAAGCGGAGGAGGGGTCAAGGGCAAAGAGCAATTTGCCAGGCCTGTGACAACAGAGCTGACCCAGCGAGTTACCCCCCAGGTAACTCACGGTGTACCTACTTGAATAGTTATACACTACTGTGTATTTTTGAGATGGCCTCACTACATAGCCCATATTAGCCTCAAACGTAGGATTTCCCTGCCTCAGCCTCCTGAGTGCTGGGCAGCGGACCTCTCTTTTTAACAGTTTTATTTTAACAAGGTGTTTGTGCCCTGCTCCTCCAGAAAGGCCAGCCTCAGGCACGCAGACAGCATGGGTCCAGGCCTAGCGGGGAGAACCGAGGCAGGGAGCACAGAGGGCCACCATCTGCGCTGGCCACTGGCCACTGGCCAGGGCAGTTTGCGGAGCTGGAGCTTCTCGGCAGGAACTTGAAGGCCAGGAAGGCTGCGTTTCTAGCTGCCTCCAGATCTTGGGGCGCTGAGCGGGCCATCCTGCAGAGGAGACTCTTCCAGGCCGCCCCTGGCCTCACATTCCTCATGAGGATGCTGCACGCACGTCCAGAAGGTCAGCCGGCTCTTCGTGGCAAACCCCACACCCAGAGTGTGCGAGTGGGGCCAGCCTGGAGGCCGTTCCCAGCCTAGAAAAGACGCGAAGCACTCGGGGCCTGACCCGAGCCTTGGGTGGGGCCCTGTTCTCAGCGGCTGCTGCCATAAAACCCTGAGAAGTAAGCTCGTTACCTCTAGAAGGGGCACAGGAGCTGTAGCTGTGCAGACTGCAGAATGCGCTGTCCCGAGGAAGAGCCACGCTTGCAGCCTCTGAGGGGCCACCTCGGCCGTCCGCGTGCAGACCACGCCGCAAGCTGTGCTACTGCGGACCGTCAGCAGCTGCGGTCGCGGCCTTGTTCACAACACAAGACCTTGAGAACAGCACTTTCAGAAATGCTAGGGAATCCAAAGGGGAGAATTCTACCCACGGTTCCAAATGAATGACGTGGGCATACATTGCTTTTTAAAATAAAGAGATCATATAACTGTGTATAGTATGGTTATGTAATGACATATGTTGTGAGAGGAAAAAAGATAATATTATAAATATATATGTGCTTTTAAAAGTTTTCTAGGGTACAGAAACCTTGCTAAAAGACATTATTAGCATTGAGGCTCAGGGGGAAGCCATGGGCTAACAGGAGAAATCTTTACTTGTTACCTTATGTACTTCCCTAGTATTTGAATTATTTGTAATGAAAGCTTATTATTATTTCAATAAAGATTAAAAAGTGAAATGAAAAAGTATAAGCGTGATGTGTTCAAGGTAGAAACTTAAAAATATTTTTTAGTGGACAAGGCACAAAATTTACCTCTGATTCTACCAAATAGAGACAAGTATTATTAGTATTCTGTGACATTCTCAAAGAAGACACACAAGGGGCCCCGAGCCATCTGAAAATACGGACTTCCTTAATCAGCAAGGCAATGCAAATCAAGACCACCCAAGATAGTACCTCCAGCCTGTGAGGGTGGCTGTTACCAAGAAACAAAAGGCAGTACGCACTGGCAGGGTGGCTGGGAAACTGGAGCTCTTGTGCAACACGGTGTGGGAATAGAAAACAGTGTGGCTGGGACACAAAAAAGTGTACAACTGATAACAGATTTAAAATGGAAATACATGGCTTGGATGAAGCAATCTCACTTGAGGGCATATAACAAATAATTCAGATTAGGAACTCCAAGAGACAGTGGTAATCCTGCTGCTTATAATAGCCAAGATACAGAAATCCTCAAATGCCACCAACAGAAAATGGATTAAAAAGAAACCGTGACATATACACATGATGAAATATTACTAGGCCTTTACAAAGAAGGAAATCTTGGGGTGGAGCTAAAGATGGCAGATCAGTAAGCAGCAAAATACAGAGCCTCCCTTAGAGAAACAGCTCAGATGCTGGAATAAAACATCCTGGAGAAGACCGGATGGAGGGAGATGGATCCTCTAGACCAAGGAAGAAACTAAAGGCAAAGGAGCTGCTCAGACTCTCGGTTGAGGCGCTACCATCGAGCAGCTCAGCTTTGGGCCACAGCACTCTCCCTGGAGGCCCCCGGACTCGCGGTCATCGCACTCTGGCCGCCGGAGCCACAGTCACGCTGAGGTCAGGGGTCGGCGAGCCCAGCAGAGAACAGAGCCGGCGTGGAGACCTGCACTAACCCAAGGTGAGTGCTCAGAATAAGACCCTCCCCTAGGAAAGGGGTGACCGACTGGACCATATATTGGAATTGGGGAGGACGGGCATGAACAAGGGACTGCAGTGACTTCAGCTGGTTGCTCCCTGCCCAGAGCAGATCTGCTTGGGCTGGGTCACGCCCCTGGCTGGGACCCAATAGCCAGGGATGAAACTGTCCCTGAAGTTGCCCCAAACCAATTGTGTATGCACAGCACATGCTAAGGTGGTGAAGGCCTTCGCTGGTTGACTGGCTCGGAGGGGAGGGGCCAGCCTACACCACCCCTGCTTGCATCTTAATGACCAACACCAAACTGGAGAGGGCAGAAATCCCTAGCCAGCATGCTTCAGAAGAACCATAACCAACAAGGAAAGGGGCTGGCACCTCCACCATACACCTGTATGGAAGAAACCAGAAATATGACAAGAGAAAGAAATATGAAAAAGCCCTAGGTCCCAGCCCAGTGAATATTGATCCAGGAGAGGTACATACAGAAGTGACTGAGGGCAGCAAACATGCAATATCAGACACGGCATCAGTGGACATAAAGAGATATCTTTGTGACACCCTAGACGAGTTCAAAACTGAAATATTTCAAGTAAAGCAAGATATAAGATTAATAAAAGAAATGCTAAACACTTCTCAAGAAGACACAAACAGAAGAATGGAGAAACACAAAAAAGGAGAGAAACACTCGATGAAGAATATAAAGCAAACCTAGAATACATGAAACAGATTCAAAGAGATTACCAGGAAATTAAAAACTCCATCAAAAGCTGGAAAAATTGCCTGACAGAAACTACAGATAGATTAACAAAACTTGAAGATAGGTTTGCAATGTCTGGTCATGAAAGGAAAGACCTCTTAAAAATAACAAGGCAATAGGCAATAACAATACAAAGGCTAGAAGATGACAAGAGGATCTATAACTTAAGAATAAAAAATGTGAGTGAAGAAGTAGGGGTAAACACAAAGGAAATACAAAAGCTATTCACAGAAATAATTAAGGAAAACTTCCCAAGCATAGGAAAAAGAAATGATATTCAGATGTATGAGGCTTGGAGGGGAGGGGCCAGAACTCCAGCCACCTACAACCAAAACAGAGCTACACCCAGACATATAATAATCAAGATCCCAGAAATTCATCACAAGGACAGAATATTAAAAACCATCAGAGAAAAGAAACAGATCATCTATAAAGGAAAACCCATCAAAATCAACACAGACTTCTCGACACAAACCATCAAATCAAGAAGAGCTTGGAGTGAAGTATTCCAAGCACTGAAAGAAAATAACCTCCAATTCAGATTGATGTACCCTGCAAAACTCTCACTCAAAATTAATGGAGAAACAAGATGTTTCCATGACAAAGAGGAACTGGGGGAGTTTGTGACCACCAATCTAAACCTACCAAAAATACTGAAGGGCATTATATATAGAGGAAAAAATGATTCCAGGAACAATGATTCCAGGATTCCAGGAACAATGGTAGAGAGGCCTCAATGAACAGGGCAGACAGTGGAATGAAAGAGAAAAATAGACAATGAATGGCAGAAAAACAGCATAGCAGGAATGAGGCAGAGAAGGTTGGCTGTAATCTCTAACATAGATGGCCTTGAAATATTAACAGAGAGAAACACAGGCAGAGTAGATCAGGAAATACGGTCCAGTGAGATGCTCTGTACAGGAAATATAATCAAGCTGAAAGAGAGTTTATGGACCAAAAGTCAAATATGAGAAAATAATGCTCTATGTGACAGGGAACCAGAGAGAAATAGGGGCAACTCGTCCAGCACCTGCAGATAGGTTGGAAACTGATGACACTTTTGTGCAGGGGAGAACTATTCACCTATAAGGAAAGAAAACCTTTAGGCTTTTGTAGGTAAAGGAATACAACTTGAGATCAAACCCAGGAGTGAGAAGGTTTGGAAACACTTAGGTAAATAGCAGTTTGCCCCCCTAATCTAAACACTGAGGGAGTTGGTGGGACCCAAAATGTGCAGTGTACCCTGTGGGAGTGAAAGGGGAGGGATTGTCTAAAAAAGGAAGGCAGAGGATATTGTTAATAGTGATTTTAAAACCACATTACTCTCACCACTCTGTTTAGATGGGTTATATTCTGTTCCAGTTTGTCTACTTGTACTAGATTTGAGGGCAAAGACAGCTGTTCCAAAAATAGCAGGATGTAGTATAGTAATCATCCTTAATTTCCTATTAACTTAATCTGAAGCCCAGTATAACTTACACTGTCTTATTATTACTGATCTTATTGGAACCTGATTTGTTATATTCTGTTTTGTCTTGACTGATTTTATTCGAATCTGTTATGATTGATAGTATCAAGTCTGAGAGTTTAGGCAACTACACTGAAAATGACAAGATTCACTAGGATAACCACTCGGGTTTGATTATTACCTGCTTTTGAAATCTTATAATGTCTCCAATGTTTTGTTTTTATTAATATTATTAGTACTGCTATATTCAATTATACTATACCTGATGATATAGACAATTCTATTGATGATACTAAGAGACATCATAGTAACTATTGTAGATTACCTTATATTGCGGTTTTACATGACTTTTTTGTTTCATGTTTTTCTAGGAATTTGTTTTGTTTTATCTTGCTTTGTTTTGTTTTCCCCCCAATACAGAAAGGATAGATATATAGGTAGAGCCTCATGCATGTGTAGAGCTTATAAACAGTTTATGAGAACTGATTATATAATGCATGATGAAATGAACAACTACTTTGAAGAAAAAGAGACACTACAGTACCTAGTGCTGATTCCATAGCATCATGCTGTGAAATCCAGCAAAACTATCATTCTTCGTTCAGAGTGATTTTAGTCTGTTTTGCTTTGTTTAATTTCAACATACATGAAGGTATGGACAGCTATTTTGAAGAGAATGAGAGACACTATGACAGCCATTGTTGACTTCCTTATTGTCTGCTCTTGAAGACCTAAAATGCCTTCATCATCCTGTTCTGATCAGTTTTATACTATGCTGTTTTGTATGAATTCACTATATGTGAAGACATGGACAACTATTTGGAAGAAAACAAGAGACAATATGATAGTGAAGATCTTTGGTTGTCTTGCTTTGAAATCTATGTCTCTTACATTGCTTTCTCATGTTCTGTTTTGTTGTATTTAATTTTACCCTCTTTAAAATAAAAATTTTTTAAAAATTTTTAAAAAGAAGGAAATCTTATCTTCATGATGCACTTGAGGCTTGGAAGACCTACAAAATAAACTAAGCCACAAAAGGACAGATACTGACTGAGCCTTTTTATCTAGGCATCTAAATAGTCAAACATAAAGAGGTGGACAACAGAATTGTGGGTACAAGAGGATGGGGAGAAGGAGCATGCAGACTGAGTGTTACCTGTGTGTGAAGTTACCATTGTACAAGACGTATAAAATTCAGCCATCTGCTCTGTACCATAGTGTTGATAGCTAACCAGAATGTATGGCACAGAAAAGTCTGTTAACAGGGTAGATAGCTCATTAAGTGTTGTAAACACACACATTACCCCTTGAACCAAAAGCAAAACAATGACAAACAAAAACACAGTACAGCAAAGCAAAACCAAGCTCCAAAAACACAAGGAAACCTTTGTAAGTGATAGGTATATTTATTATCTTGCTTTTTTTTTTTTTTTTTTTTGAGACAGGTCTGGATATGAAGTTCAGGCTATCCTTGAACTCACAATGTAGCCCAGGCTGGCCTTGAACTTGCAGCAATCTTCCTGCCTCAGCCTCCTGAGTGTTGGGATTACGGGTGTGTGCCACCATCCCTGGCATTCACTATCCGGTTAATGGTGAGGGTAACATGGGAACATACATATGTCCAAATCATCAAACTGAATACACTAGTTATATTCAGTTTCCTGCATATTGATTTACATCTCAATAGACCAGGGAGAAAAAAACTCTTTAAAATATTTTGTGATTTTTTTGGAATACTTTCTGTGCCCATAAACACATAATCGTAATTTTAATGTGGACAAGAGCATGTATGTGTACAGTTTGTTTCTCAGTATTTTGAGCCCGTATCCTTCCAGGTTATAAGGTAATTTAAAATCCTATTTTGGTGACTTTGTAATATTCTGAAGCTATACTTTGCTTATCCATTCATCTCTTTCTTCACTAGTCTTCTTTCATTACTAAACAGTCAAGTATGTGCGGTCTAGGCATACTGTGAGGTTCTAACAGCCATTTAGTGTCTTCCTTCTAAGCAAAGGGAGGCACACAGAGACTGCCCTGATGCAGTTCTCCTTGCCTTGCTAGCATGCCTTTAGCCAGACCTGTGCTAATGCCCATCTCTAAATCAGCATTGCCTTTCATTCCTCTCTTGCTCCTTCCTCAGTGTTACACTCTGTATCTGAGATGTCCCCAAAGGCCAGGTGCTGGGTTGGTTGCCTGCTGGGAGCTGTTGAAGCTGGAAATTGATCACATATGCAAGGCTGGAGCATGATCGTTCCAAGAACAAAGGGCGCCTGGGACAAGACACCTGAAGAAGCTGGTTCAGCCCTGCGAAGACCTAGCCCCAAGACAATCTGTGCAGTGTGTTGCTAGGACAATAGCGTGTCATGTGACATTAAGTTGTCAAAAAGGTATAAACAAACACCTCTGCAGTGAGGGGCCAGTACCTTCCTCCCATCAGGAGGCTAAGGGCTCCACCTGAACCCAGCTTTGTCTCTTGTTTTTCTTATTCCCTCGAGGTCCTTAATCTCAAGAGCCACACGGGTCATGGCAGCTGCCAGCTGATGAGATTTTGGAAGGTGATTGGCTGACGAGGGCTCTAACTTCATCAGTGGACCAATTCATTGATGAGGCTGTAATTTGCGGACGTTATTGGAGGGTAATGGGAATTTAGGGATGAAGTCTAGTTGAAGGGAGTGGGTTGTGGAGGCGTGACTTTGGGGACTGTATCTGGTCTTTGGTCCCCCTCTCCAGGCCTTCTAAAGGGAGTTATGGCCATTCTAGGCATCAGCCTTGAACTGGTGGGTACAAAGTGCAAAAGAGGGCTCAGAGGATCCTGGCTAAACACTGGCCAAACAGTCTTCTCCAGGAAACTGGAGAAGATCAAGTGGATGGCCCTCCTTGAATGCAAAATTATTACCGCTGCACGAGTTAAACTGGGCACTGTCTCCATGTACGGATATGTACAGCATTGGCTAAGCTATTTCTTTCTTCCTTCAGTTGACTTTAAGTAGGTAAAATACGGCCAGCTGAGGTACTGATGTGTAATCTTTGAGATCAACCGACAGCTTCCTGTTTCCTTAAATCATGTTCCCCATAAATGGTTGAACATAGCAGGATAGCTCCAGGAATGTCATGAGCCTCAATTTAAGAGGCTATGACTTCCCTAGGGCACAAAAGTTTACATATCAGAAACGGAAGCAACAGCCCCCTAAAAACACTCAGCTGCTACCCTAATCAGGCATGCAGACTGGTCCTTCTGCACATCCTTCTCCCTGTGCATTTCAGAGGTGCCTGCTCCCCACCCAGCCAGCTCAGCTCACCTTGCTCACGTAATCCCCACCCTCATCACTGTCATTCTTGAGCCTCACCCCTTCTCAGGAGATAACAAATTCTAGGGGAGGCCCGGGATCAAGGCCTTTGTCTGCACATCCTCACTTGGATTGGATTTAGGACCTCTTGGCTGCGCATAACTTTGAGTATGTTTTAGTATCTTTACTCTCACCACAGGTTGCACTGGCGGTGAAAGATTGGAATTAACTCACTGGAATTCCAATAATTTTCTATGGGATTACAAATATAACTTTCCGGATTGTGAGATGGACTGGAAAAGGGATAACATTTGGATTGCAATATACAACATGTTATGGATTAAAAACTGGTGGTCAGTTTAACACCAGCTGAATTAAATCAGCATGGTGCCGAGTGTAGATGCCCCACCTGAGGAAAGCTGTCAGCATAAAGAGAGACGTGGAGAGGAAGAGCAAGACACTATGGGTTCTCCTAAGTGTTGTTTGGAGCCGTTGGTTCTCCTGGAAGAGCCGTCATGCTGGCTTTCCCCTATGAATTTGGCCATTGTCATCGGAGGAGCTCGGGACCTTGTAGTTGAGAGTGGCTGTGGTTCACTTTGGGGAGCGCTTGTCCTTACATTGAGCATTGTTTCCTGGCTCCAGAGGGGAAGATGTGTGCTGTGAGCCAGCTTCTCATGCTGGCTTCCAGACATGTACTCCAGTGTTCTCATCACTGGAGGAGCTCAGGACCTCATTGTCACTGAGGATAGCTGTGATACTTTTCAGGGCAGCTCTGGTCCTTACTTTGAGCATTACTTCTCAGCTCCAGTGCAGAACCCTTGGCCTACTGGCACAGACTCTTTGTTCCACTGGCACAGACTTTCCAGCTTCCACTGCTGAGCTTTGGGCCTTCCCAGTGCAGATCTGTAAAAGCGGTTTGCATGAGTCCTTGTGGGCTCTAGACCTCTGGTTGGATTCATGGGAGACACTGTCATGGGCTCTAGGTTCTCAGATGGACTCATGCAGGACATTGCTGTAGGATCCAGGCCCTTAGCTGAATTTTCTACATCTTTATTATTGTGGACAGATTTCCTGCACTTGTATTTAACTCTGGGTGACCATCATAAATAATATTATAAATTCTGTGTCCTATGTGTAATTATTCTCCTTGCAACTCCTGACTACAACACATTTGGATTACAATAGACAAGATTTGGATTACAATAGCAACTCAGGAGCAAGTGAGAAAATGTGCGCTCTGATGTCAAGAAAAGGCCTTGAAACCAGGACAGGCATTACGGAGGAATGAAACGAGTGTAGTATCAATTACACTGGCCACTGGAGACACCACCGTCCCAGGCACCAAAATCTAGGTGTATTATACATGCACCATGGCAGCTGAAGGCTAAGATAAAGTTAGTTACTTCATATACACCCATTCAATGTTGCATTGCAATTTATCCTACAAATTAGTGACTAGTCCAGATAAGCCTAGAAGATTGACCTATATTTAAAACACTACTTTCCAGAGCTAGAGTCTTCTTCAGATATCCAGCTTTCTCTCTTAAAAACACTTCTGTTAGCTCTTACAATTTGCATTTTGTAAATATAGTGTTACTTTTTTATTTTATGCTATTTTATTCTATTTATTTGAAATTGATTATTTTGATTCACTCTACCTGGTGCTCTAGTCTGCTGTGGTTTATGACTAGTAACACAATCCTGTGTCTTACGTGATATTCACAGAAACCCTCTCCATGGTCCCAAAGGCTCACAGCAGACAGATGTGTCAGGAATAGATGCCAAGGTCTAATGTACTCCGTCTTGAAACCATAAGCATGAAAGGACTAGAGAATGTGTGATATGACTGTTTACAGGAAATGTTACTTTTTAGAGATAATTTAAAGACAGTGGAATTCACAGATGTAAGTGCAGGGCTGGGCTGGTTTTAGCAAACACGTGCATCTGTGTAGCTCGTATCCCTTCCTTTCCAGCCTCAGCGTCCCTGCAGCTCCCTCACTGCAGCCAAAGAGAAAAGGATGAGGAAGGAGGCCCCTGTGTGGGGCTGACACACTGTCCACTGTCTACAAACTGGAATTTCAAACAGATTTGGTTCTAGAGCACAGTTATTGATGCTTTGCAGGAGGCAAGGAAGGCCTGTCCAGTCAGGCTTTGTGAAGACACCAACCCATTGCTACCCTACCAGAGAGGAGACAGTGGTGCCAGGATGTGCTGCCCACAAGGAGGAGAAGGCACTTCACATCTACTGTGACCGGAAGCAGTTCACCCTAAAAAGGAGTAATTTTCTTCTTCCGGTTATTGTGTTCTTCCGGTAGTTCAAGATGTTAAAGAATTCCTCTCCGTGGGGTTAAAAGGTACTCATTTGCAAGTGGAAAACTGCAGGACAAAAATCAAGGATTGGCTACCTTTCCACTTTCATTGGTGTGTAAAATTTTAAAATACAGATGTAGGGATATAAAGGTTTAGTGTAAGTCAAAATCAGTGAGTCAACTCCACTTGTTCAATTTTATACCAATTATAAGTTAACTGTCAAGTTTCTCTGAATAATGCCAGCATTTGAAAGTTTTAAAAAACACATTTCTCATTGAAGGCAACTAAATGACGTGGGTGGCATTTTTGTCATACAGCACGCAGCTCCTACCCATTGCATGTTTATTTCTTTGAACAGCACTGGGCGTTGCGTCCAGGCCTGTCATGCTGAGCTGCATCTCCAGACCCTTTTTATTTTTTATTTTGAAAAAAGGTCTCACTCAGTTAGTCAGGCTGGGCTTGAACTTGGAATCTTTCGTCCTCAGCCTCCCGAGAGGCAGGATTACAGGTGTGTGCCACCACGCCTGGCTTCTTTCAGAGTTTGAGTGTCACATGCGTTCTGTGCTGCTTCTGCATGCTCGCTGTTGGAAGGCCTTGCACCATATATACGGTATATTTTCATCAGCCAGCACGCTTACCCATGCTCAGCCACTTCTAGATACAGCCACTTTTCTGATCTTTTTAATCATAGATTTGTTCTCTTTTTTCTACACAACTTTGTATTTTATGCCTCTATTTACTTGAAATTGATCATCACTCAACTTTGAATTCCACAGTATGTAATGTGTTAACTTTCTTCATTCAGGTAGCTCTTGAGGTTTAGTCATTTTTCTTATGTGTCCAGTGAGGTGGGTTCATGAACAATATAGGAATCCAAACAGCCAAATTGATAAATTTATAATTTAATTAACTGAGCTCAGGACCACTTGTATACGGATCCCTCTTGGTCAGGGTCCAAACAAATGGCTCCAAACTGGAAAGTTATAGAGTTTTTAAAAGAGAATCACAAAAGACATCCTGTTGGAAATAATTTAGCTTGAACCTTTCATTAATTTTCAGTTGACACCTGTATCCTGCTTCTTTTGTTGAGCAGGTTCATTTTTCTCCTGTAGGTATGGCTCATTCTGCTTTTCTCATGGGACTTTTACCCTGAGTAATTTTCCATTTTCCTGAATACAGGGCACTAGTTAAATGCAGGGCTTAAGATGGCATCAGTTATGCCAAGCTACAAGATCCAGTAGTTCGATTTTCTAAATTATTGGACTGTTATATCGTCTGACTATTCCGCAGTTGTACATATTCATCTAGTTTTGAAATGTTTTATTCTCTCGGTGGCCAGCTGGCCTCTGTCCAGGTTGGAAGCTGTTATGCATAAGGCTGCTGGGGGCACTCTTGCACGTTTCTGTGGAGCAAAGCCCTCATTTCGTTCTCTCCAACACTAGAAATTGTTTTTTTTAAATTTTATTTTAAAGGGGGTAAAACTAAACACAACAAAACAGAACGGAATGGGACATAAGAAAGCATAAATTTCAAAGCTAGACAATCAGAGACCTTCACTATCTGTCATATTGTCTCTTGTTTTCTCCCAACTGGTTGTCCACATCTTTGCATATGGGGAGCTCATACTAAGTAACATAGCCAATCTTTTCACAAGATGTGTAGTTCACTGGCTCCCACTTGCTAACGGCGGGGGGGGGGGACTTGGATGGGTGGACACACACCACACGGGACTAGGGACAGGATGACATGAGATGTCTGATTCTCAGCCCACACGCTGGCAGGATCACAGCCGCCCCCCCAGAGAGGGGAGGAGCTCCTTGTTCTGCCGGCACCCCGAGTCAACCGCACCGTGCAGGTCCCGAGGCGCCAGGGTCTCTCTCCTGGGCTGCTGAAAGTCTGCCACACTCACCTGCTATTTCTTTCTGATGAATTGACCATTCCATTTCCAAAGTTCTGAAATGGCCAACAGACCACAGAAAGAATTCTCTTTAGGCTCCTGTTTGAAACCAGCAGCTACAGCGATCTGCTGGCCTTGCTTCAGGGCCAGTAGAAATTGTTGAGTTACAGCGCACATATATGTTGAACTCTTTAAGAAACTGCCAATTTTCTAAACTGGTTAGACCCTTGTACTTTCTCATTAGCAGTGACGAAAAGTTATGCTGACTTCTCTTGCATGCTAACCTTTGCTATTTTTTTAAAACTTTAAACCATTTGAATGAATGTCCAGAAACATCTTTCTGTAGTTCCCTTACAACTAATGGTCTTGAGAACTCTTCCATGTACACAGTGGGCATCCATAAATCTTTTGTCAAGTTTTCACATTTTTGCCCATTTTAAAAGCTGAGTGGTCTTTTATGTACTTGTATTAGAGAAGTTTTTAAAAATCTGACAAAGTTGTTAAAGGTCCTTTGTCAGATTTATGTGTTGTAAGTTCTTTCTTTCGGACTTTGACTTGCCTGTTAATCTTGATGAAGTCTGGGAGGTTTTAGTTTATTATTTCCTTTTATGGCTAATACAGTGTGTTCTTTTTAAAAACAGACTTTCCAAGCTTGCAAAGACATTTTTCTAAAACCACTTTAGTTTTAACTCTTTACAGTTGTGTTTATTGATGCACTCTGAATTACCTTTTAAATGTGGTTGGAGGTGGCGGCTAAGCCCCCTCCCTTGGGGATACCTATTTATTTCAGTGTTATGTACTGAAAAGATTCCTTTTCCATTGACCTGTTCTTGTGCCCTTATAGAAACTTCTTTGACAATGCTGACTATATACACGTGTACATGTTCTTGAGCATATTGTCTATCCTTTTGCTAGGCATATACTACTGAAGTTACTGCAGCGTTATCAGTGTAGCTTTGTAAATGTCAACATCAGGTAGTATAATTCTTTAATTTTATTCTTCTTTCTAGATTGTTTTGGGTATTCTAGGTCCTTGGCCTTTCCACATCAGTCATAGACAGTGTGGTGGATGAACTAATGGTCAACTTGTAACACTCAGTGAAACTGAATCAGCACAGTGAATCAGCAGGCGGAGGCCCACCTGAGGGTTGTTGCCAACAGCGTAAAAAGAGCACTGGAGGGGAAGATGGTGAGCTGTCGGTTCTCCTGGAGAGCTTGTTAGGCTGGCTTTCCTGATAGGAACTCAGCTGTTCTCACTGGCTGTGGATTGCTGTAGTTCTCTATGGGGGAACTCTGGTTCTTACCTTGAGTGTTGCTTCCTGGCTCCAGTGCAGATCCCTCAGCCTGCTGGCACAGACCCTTCATCCCACTGTCACAGAGTTCCTGGCTTCCACCACTGACCTTTGGGCCTTCCCAGTGCAGATCCTTGATACAGACTTGCAGGAGACATTGTTGTGGGCTCTAGGCCTCCAGCTGAACTCATGGAGGACATTGTTATGGGATCCAGGTCCTTGGCTGGATTCCTTAGGTCTCTAATGAGTGGACAGATCTATTACAGTCTTCCACATTTGGCTTTTTGGATGACTATTATAAAATCATCCTATAAATTATGTGTCCTGTATTAAATCTATTCCATGCAAACCTAACTACAACAGATAGTTTAGTGGCAGCTACAAAAAATATGAAGAATTGGAGGAAGACAAGGTGGCAGACTGGTAGGTAGCAGGAGACAGACCCTCTCTGTGAGAGACAGCTCAAATGCCAGAATAAAACACCCTGGAGAGACCCAAACAGAGAGAGATGGACTCTCACAACCCAGGAAGAAACTAAAGTGCAAAAAACCGCTTGAATATGAGGTCCTGGGGCTACTATTAGTGAAGATAAGATCAGCGAGCACAGCAACCTCCTTGAGCCGCCTGAATTCCTGCCCGACCTGAACAAGCGATCCGCGCCTTGAGCCACTGGACCTCGGAGCTGAACAGCCCTGCATGCAGCTCGCTGGGACTGGCTCTGTACACGACCCACCTGGAGGCATCGTGAATTCCCATCCCAGACGCGCTGAAGTCGGAGGTCGGGGAGCCCAGCAGTTCTCCGGGACGTGGTGAGTGATGGGAATAAGACCCTCCCACAGGAAAGGGGAAACCCAATAGACGACATGTTGGATTTGGGCAGGACAGCCCTAACTGCATAAGGAAGTGGCTTCAGCTGGTTGCTCCCCTCGCCAAGCGGATTGGTGGAATCTGCTTGGACTAGGCTGCGCCCCTGGTGGGGACCCAGTTACTTCCCTGAGATCAGTGCACACTGGCTCAGTGAAGGCCTGCAAAGGTTGACTGGCCCAGAAGGGAGGAGCTAGCGCACACTGCCCCTGGGTGAACTCTAATCTCTGATAACCTATTGAAGAGGGCTAAAGCTCCTAGCCTGTGCCCTCTAGAGGAGCCTTAACCAACAAGAAAAGGGTCTGGGAATTACACTGTACACTTGTATGGAAGGAACCAAAAACATGACGAAAGGGAGAAATAAGAAACAACTCCCAGCCCCCAACCCTGAGAACATTGATCCAGGAGA